>BLKM01000729.1:2612948-2800185 GCA_013340265.1 Coptotermes formosanus | reverse complement strand
ACCACCACCACCACCACCACCACCACCACCACTACCACCACCACCACCACCACCACCACAACCACCACCACCACCACCACCAGCACTGTTGCTACTACTAGTACTTCCCACTTCTATAGATCTCAAATGCGCCTCATAATTAACGGAACTCAGCATTCAGTACAGATATAGCCCTGTTGAAGATGAAGTCACAAAGCCTCATTTTAACGTTCAGTGCATAAGCACAAAGATAAGGCTGTAGTTAGATGCAGAGCCTATTGAGACTATCACCCAACTAGTCATCACCATCAGTCATTTTAAAAGAATCAGAACAGACGGACGGACGGGTGAATGAATGATTGAATGAATGAAAGCAGCCATCAGCAGCTGCAACGAATTAAATGACGATAGAACAACAAGGCTGCCTGCACGCTGATGACGGTCTGTCACTCAGATCTCTACTAATACCCCGAAGGCAAAGAGCACCCACATGTGAGACCCTCGAAGCACCCTAATACCTTTACCCTTCTTTTGTTTCCCTTTAGAAATAGGTATTATAAAGATGCAATGTGATTCTAAAACAAGACAAAAGTTTTGTTCCACTCAGACAATGGGATCCTTTCATTTATTTTTTTTTGTAGATTATTGCAAGAACTGAAACTTTTGATTCGTGAGACAAAAGAATTCGTATGGAATTTATTATGATTTGTTCAGGTAGTAAAAACGTTAATACCCTATATAGTCAAGTTTTTGGTGCTGAGATTAATCACCTTTTCGGAAATAGAACCCTCCTTCAAAGTAGTAATTTCTAAAATAAAGCTGACGCCCCGACAGCTGCTGATACTGCAGCGTGTGTGTAACTGGTGTTTATGTATAATCGAAGGACGGTAATTACATGTTGGTATAATTAATCGAATTTTTCGTGTAGTGTGAATAATGGTTAGGAATTGAATACGTTCAGCACAGATCACATATGCTTTTGTCGATGCGGGAGGGCTTAGTGTTTCTAAGGCTTAAAACCATTGCACAAAATAGGCCTGTATGAGAGAGTGTGTGGAAGAAGAATTTCAGCTACAAAATGAATTTAAAATTTCTGTAATGAAAGTGCACGCTTTCCAAACGTCTTCCCTATCAAAATTTCATATATGTTTCTTCTATGACGCAACCAGCCAACCGTGACTCACTCAGTTTTACAGCAGTACATGACTTATACGTACTCGCTAGCACAGGGCTGGCCAACTTCAGCCCACAAGAGGGCCACATAATATGTAAAAACTCCTCCACCGGGCCCACCCGTTTAAACCCATACACACGGGGGGGGGGGGGGATTGAATTAAATAAAAGGCCCTTAATTACAAACACGACTTTTTTTACTGCTGCTTATTAACGTTGCCGTATTATGGTATGTAGACCTATTGCATCGCGGTGGCGCAGTTGGTTGAGGCATTGCGCTACAAGCCGGAAGGTCGCGGATTCGCCTTCCCGATGGTGTCATTGGAATTTTTCATTGACACAATCCTTCGGACTGCACTTTGGCCCTGGGGTCGACTCAATCTTTGCCCCCCCGAGGGATATTTTCTGGGGGTAAAGGCGGCCTGTGCGTAGGGCTGACAACCTTACCACCTTCATGTGCCAATTGTCTTGAAATCTGGGAGCCTCAACCTCTTAGAACCCGCATGGCCTGTCCAGGCCTGTACATGGATTACTTTACCTTTTAGACCTATCGTATTATGGGTGTTAAATTGTATTATTGAAACTGTTCAGGTGAGTGCATGCTGCATGTACTTTCCCCGAGGGCCGCACGTTGGCCGGCATTGCTCTAGCATATCGTGTCGCGTCTCATTATGTAACATAGAAGAGCTCACCTATTTCCTTCCCTTTAGGAACGAATATATGCCTGATCACTTTGTTTAGAAGACGGGCTTGCACAAAGATACAGTGACGAGGCTACGGCATGTGCGGCCGAGGAATCGTGGTTCGATTCCCGACAGAGGTAAGAGATTTTTCCTTTCTCGAAAACGTCCAGACGTGCTTAGGGTGCCCATGAATTTGAGAATGATTAGAGACATACGTCCACTGCCCCGTATGCCTTCATGGCTTGTAAACACACAAGTTTATTGTACTTTGTTTACAGGCTTGTATAGTTCTTCGTCTGAGACATCATGTTTCATGCAGTAAGAAAAAAACTGGCCGTTTTGTTTTGTGCAGTCGAACTCGACTATAACGACATCGGTTTCTACTACACCTCATCTACAATGTCAGATATTCTGTGGTTCCAATTAAGTCGTCACTGTTAACCATAAAATTATACTCGTCGGTTATAAGAACACTCGTTTATAACGACACAGAATATCCAGTCCCTTTCATGGCATTATAACCGGGTACGACTGTGCATACATTGGTATGGCGAAAGGCAGGGTTGTTGAACGTTAAAACACGCGGTGCAAACAGAAAGCACTATACTTTTTAGGATCAGTCTTCTCTTAGAGTGAGAATAGTCAAAACAAAAGATAAAATTACAGTTGTAAACATTTTAGCATATGGATTTGTAGATAGAATACAGGATGCAGACTGAATAAGGAACACAAAACGAGGATGCGAAATTCACTTCGTACACTTGCTGGTATGACCGGTAGCCCGGACAGTTACGGCGTTATGCAAATATTACGGTGGCATTTCTGGATGCCATTTGACTTCGCATTGCCTATCCCGGTGGCCACGCTGTCTAAGGGGTGTTTCTGCTGCCTCTCGCCTGCTGGGATTTCGGGTTCGAATCCCGCCGGGAACATGGTTGTCTGTCTGTTATGAGTGTTGTGTGTTGTCAGGTAGAGGTCTCTGCGTAGGGCTGATCACTTGTCCAGAGGAGTCCTACCGACTGTGGTGTGTCTGAGTGTGATCGTGAAGCCTCGATAATGAAGAGGCCCTGGCCCACTAGGGGCTGTTGCGCCACGGAAAAAAAATACTTTGCAAAATCCCATATGTTTTTATGGTTTGGCGTTTAATTAAGAAAGCACAGAGGAAAGTTTTCCTAAATGTTTTACTGAAATGTCCATAAACTAGTTTTGAAAATTGATTTCCACCCCTGTTTCTAAAAAGTACAGTAGATTTACTCGGTTTCAATATTTTGTTACTCCACCTTTTTCCGTTTACGACCAGATTTAAGGGATGTTTGCTACAGTTAGGGACACAGAGGGGGGACAGGAATTAGCAACACTCCCCTGGTATTGTTACTGTAAGTAAACAGATTACTGGCAGCTGCCTTTACTGCACACAGCTCCTGTTGTGTGTTTTCCAGCGTGTCTCACAATTATGCAGTCCGCAGCGTGGCACTGTGTAAGCTTACCCCAGTACATAGTAACGTAGGTCAGTCGTTAGTATGTGCCGCTGGGAGGGGGGGGGGATGGAGTCGTAGGAAACAGATAAAGGATGGTTGATCTGACAAAAATGCGGCGGTGCAATGTACGTTCGTAGGAATGTAACGGATTTCTAAAACATTTATTGCCTTCTAGTTATGATGTCTTGCAGTCTGCTAGATGTGAGCCAACGTCTCAGAGGAATGCGCTGGCTCCATCGTATGCTATGAAGGTCTAAGCAGTGTGTTTCCCTGAAGGGATACACATCTACAACAGTGCGAAGTGCCACTGCGCGATGATTCGTACTTTTATCGCAGTGATAACAGGAAGTCTCGAGATTGTTCTGTACTTTTATCGCAGTGATAACAGGAAGTCTCGAGATTGTTCTGAAGACAGGGTGTAGGGGACAGTGTTTTAACCTAAGAGTGCGGAAGTAGCAGGAAACTGGAGAAAATTACATAATAAAAAGATTCACAATTTGTACTGTCACTAAATATTATTGTCATTATCAAAGAAGGAACGTGACGTGGGAAGGGTGTATAGGATAACTGGAATTGTGTGCAACATTTAAGTCCAAAACCAGAAGAGATGAAACCTAGGCTTATGTTGGGGGGGGGGGGGGGGGCTATGAACCGAATCCTACGTAAATAAAATTTGAAGGTCTGGGACTGTGCGTAGCCTCCAATCGCGGTCTTTCGTGAACACGACAAATATCCTCCGGGTTTCGTGAATTTTAGGATATTTTCTGACGACCTGAGCTACTCTTGTTTCCCTTCTTTCCTTCCAGTGGCGCAACAGCCCTTATTGGGCCAGGGCTTCCTCATTGTCGAGGCTTCACGATCACACTGAGACACGCAACACTCGGTAGGATTCCTCTGGACGAGCTATCAGCCCGTCGCAGAGACCTCAACCTGACAACACAACACTGACAAGAGACAGACATGCATGCCCTCGGCGGGGTTCGAACCCACAATCCCAGCAAGCGAGCGACCGCAGACCCACACCTTAGACAGAGTGGCCACCGGGACCGGTGAGCTACTTTTCAGTTTCTAAAAATGAATTTTCTACATAACATTAGTGTTCATTAAGCATTTCTTGATATTATCGAAGTATCTCCTAATAATTTTATTACTTAGTGTACTGAATACACTTATGTGGATTAGTTACTCGTGTTTGGGTAACATTTTAGTAATGCAATAAATGCCGTACTGATTGCATTCATTGATTTAAATGTCTCGTATTTTTGAAGACTTTTCTCCCCTGTTGTAATCTTGACATCAAATGGTTTTCGAACATTTTTATAATTAAAATTATGTGGAGGTCAAAAATGAAGAAAACCTGAAGGTAACGCCTTACATCTGACAGGGTACAAGCTGTTGTGTCCACTGTCACCGTTACGACTGTGTTCTGTTGCTGTGTAAGTTTCCTCAGTTTTTATTACAGGAGAAAGTAGGGTGGAGCCACCCAATTTCGTGAGATATTTGTTGGCACGACGGTGTAAATTTGCCATGCAGCGAATTATGCGTTCCACAGGTAGTTTCCAACAGCTTTTGTGTCTTGGTTCATTACTTCACTCTATCTGGAGGACTCTAATACCAACTGTGTAATACATAATTTCCTAATGAATAAGTGTCACAATATGAGATAACATATGTTATGAAATTGGGCAGTTTTGCCGAAAGTAATTATTAATATGTAATCCCTTATAGACACTAGCTACCAAGCCTTTTGCTGGCGTATTACCGAATTGTTTCCCCGGAAAGTTACACTTCCCATGACCCTTTCTGGTATCGCACCTGAGACCATCTTCCCCCTGCACTCAGAATTATGAAGATAAAGCTTGGATTAAATTGTGGAAGAGTAAGCAGGTGCTCCAAAATGTGTCGCTTGAAGAAAGATACACAGCCATGTAGACCTGACTCAGCCACTAATCCATATCTTCTTTACGTAGTATGAAATACACGCCGTTAAAAGTCTATGGTCTGCAGTGGCCTGAATCTCTCAGAGGTGGGTTCAGGGAACATTACTGGTAACTGGGAGATTAGCAGAATGTGGGTCGCAAACCATAGACCATTTTATGGCATCTTTTATTTGTAAAATACAGGCTAGCCCAAAAGCCAGTCAGCCGAAAGCTTTCTGTCGTATTAACCGGATTTTTCAGGTTTAAACCTTCTAGCTCTCGTACGAGTCAGCTGTCCCAGCCGCCGTGCGGTCTAAGGCGTGGGTCTGCGGCCGAGCGCTTGCTGGGATCGTGTGTTCGAATCCCACCGGGGGCATGGATGTTTGTCTCTTGTGAGTGTTTGTGTTGTCAGGTAGAGGTCTCTACGACGGGCCGATCCCTCGTCCAGAGGAGTCCTGCCGACTGTGGTGTGTGTCTGAGTGTGATCGAGTGAAAATAAACAATCTCGACATCTACTGTGAGTAGGTAGAAGAAGGAAGGACTGCGAAACGAAACGAAACGAGTCAGCTGCACGCTTTGTCTCTAATTCAGTTGTGCATTAAAATTGGAGGATCCATTGTACTACAATTTTTATAAAGTAATTGAGCAATAAAGTAATTTACAGTGTATTTTACTGTGCGTTGTACTATATGGTTACGTTACTTTCATTCCGCTCCGTATTTCTCTGGAACGTGATGCAGCACGTGTAGAACATTAAGCATTCACAGCTAACAAACCTTAAAAACCCGTCAGACTGTGCACATTACCGAGACCTGCTCCGTCCCTGTGATCGGAATGGACTTGGATTCTGACCCAGTTTGAGGCAGCTGATAACCTGAATACATCCTAATTACCTGATACATATTTGCTGGAAAGGGTACCCGACGGCGCAGCTTGTTGTGGCACTGCGCTGAAAGCTTAAACGTGGCGAGTTTGAGTCCCTGTGAAGTCATTATAATTTTTCATTGACTTAATCCTTCCGGCCGCACTATGGCCCTGGGGTAGACTCAGCCTCTAACAGAAATGAGTACCAGGGACATTTCATGGAGGTAAAGGCGGCCAGCGCGTAGGGCTGACAACCTTAGCACCTTCGTGTGCCGATTGTCTAGAAATTCTGGGAGCCTCAACCTGCTGGAGCCCTAAGGGCCTGTCCAGACCTGTGTAGGAAGCTTTACGATTTGTTTGCTGGAATATCTGTGCTGATATTCCTTAAAATATTATAACTGCACATACACAGATTGCACTTTCAGATGCCAGTGCGACTGAGTCTCATTGCTTCCTGTCAAAAACCGAGAATAAAAACTAAATTTATGTTACATTTGTGTAAAAGTGCCTTTATGTTGTGCAATATTTTGTGGATCTCTTAGTATAATACTTTACTAATTGCCTCTTTTTTTTGGCTAATTCTTTTCCTGTTTTCTTTCTGTTTTCTTTGTTTAAGAAGTCAGAGGAGAAGCACTGTGCCATTTAATTGCTTTATCCCCACTTTACCCTTTGTATTAATTTATTACGCAGCCCTGACGTCCTCCAGTTTATTTCTTTTAATTCCTCACTTTTCTCCTGTTCACAGCTCTGAATGCTGGCTTCACACTACCTCTTGTTCACAGCCATCAATTTCTGCCTCTCACTTCCTGCGCGAACCGCACCAACTCTTTCCCCTTAACAATTCATTAACAAAAAATTTACCACTTTGCTCGTTGTGACTTATTATATTTGAATTTATGGTTTTTTTTAGTAACGCTGGTATTGGCTGTGACAAACGTGCCCAGTGGTAGGTGGTGAACGAAAAATGGAAGGCATGTGGAATGATGCGGTCATGTCCTAATTTTATATACCCTGCCGACATTTTTTTGGAAGACACTGAGGAAAACCACAAAATAAGAGGATGATCCATGTCATTCAAGCAGTCACCTTCAAAGTACATGTATTGTCACTTGAGTCACTCTGCCTAGTTTATTCATTTTTAATGGCGCAATCTTTAAAAGCATCCTACTGAGATATAAGTCAGTATCGACAAATAACCAACACGTACACCTCAAGAAAATATGTTTCTAAAATAACATGTGTTGCCTGCACTACATTGTATTTTTCACTACATCTTTGGACCAATCACTGATTAAGTTCTCTCAACCGGTAAGGCTACTTCCTTGCAATCGGAAGGTGTCCGATTCGAATGAAGCAAAGGAACCGATTGTCTTGAGGGAGGATGTTTTTGGTTTTCCTCGGTTCGTCTAGGAACAATCCGATATCGTACGACAGAGTACACCGCAAACAGTCTTTAACTTTCTTGCCGAGTTTTATTCTTCATTGGCCAAATGAGTCCCCATGTTCCGTTAAATGTAACTTTACGGACGAAAGGGAAAACACTGTCCCACTGAGGTGCAGGGATGGACATTTAAAGTGAAAGTAACTCCGGCCGTCAGCAGATACATTGGGATTTAAAGGCTGGAAGGGAAAGGTTATTCTTTATACGTCACCGACGTTGACGCCAGTTTCGCACGTGTCGGGCCTCAAAATTCGTCGGACCATCTTATAATTCCTCTTGGAAAGTCTATTCCATTCTGGGACTATAATAAAACCCCTGTTTACATCCTTTCAAAGCGATTCATCCACTGTAGCCTGTATGTAGCAGTATCTTGGACAACACCACTTCCGTCCGGTTGGTACAAGACTTTGTATCAGTACGTAACTGGTCTCATCCTGTGGCACCTGCAGGTGGTCTCAGGAATTGCATGTATTACACTTCATTCGTAGTGCCTATTCTGTTGCCCAAACGTTACAGCTCCTTCAGCTGTAACAATGCGTAATCTTATTCGAATATTTCATGACACGCTTTTCCTAAATTTTCGCCCAAAAATTCACTTTGTTTTATTGAAACTGCTGTATTAATTTTACTGTCGAGCTCTGTATTTTACTGACAAGAATTGTAAATTTTAATTTATTAATCTTTATGATCAGCTGTTCGAAACTTTAACATAGAACTTCTCTTTACACCCGAAATGTCCCTGCCGTATTTTGAATTTATGCAAACAGTACGCTGCTCGCTGAATTTTTTCCTGAGACTCACTTTAGGATATTCTGGTCCTCTTCTTATAAGTGTGTAAGCACTGTAGTATTTTATGAGGTACACATGTTAATTCTTACGTTGTTTTGTTTCAAGCAGTGCCCTGTCACTTTGTTAATGTACTTGCAGCCAGTAATTATACGCTATTCGGCACTATTGATTTATTTTGGAAGCACAAACCAAGCCGGGCCTAGGCCACCTCTTTGTGAGGTTTGTAGATCGCACGCCGTTAAACACACACACAGCCGGTAGGACTCCTCTGAACGAGTGATCAGCTCGTCACAGAGACCGCTACCTACACAACACACAACAAACATAAGAGACGAATATCCGTGCCCTCAGCGGGATTCGAACCCGCGATCCCAGCAATCAAACGGCTGAACACGCACGCCTACGATATATGACGTAAATATTTGAAATGTTGTCAATGTCGATTACGGTGTCTAAATTAGTGAAATGTTATTATCTACATAATACATCCATCCATCTATCCATCCATCTATCTATCCATCCATCCATCCATCCATCCATCCATCCATCCATCCATACGTACGTACATACATGCATAAATAAATACATACATACATACATATGGTAAATGTGAATTATTGGAATTAATTAAATACAGATTCAAAAGATGGCCGTAATAAGCGGCAGTCAGAAGTATCCAATGTTTCAGCCGATATTATAGACTCGACTTTAGCCGATCACCGACAGTGAGTAGGTAAAAGAGGTACGACTAAGAAATACAATATTTTACGAACAGAAACGGATGTTAGTGTAGTTAAATACCGGATCTAAACAAGAAATGGCAGCGAAACACGGACAAGGTAACTAATACGTACGAACGCCTAAAAGGGTAAGCGAAATATTTTTCTTTCACGAACCCTCTACAAGTGTATTCTCCGAAATGAAGCAATGTAATACCCGATACTCCTGACGGACAAGGAGTAATAAAATACCTCAAGAGAACAAAGAATTAAAGACTTTTGTAGATTTTACAATTTTGTAACTTTAACACTTTTAATTTTTTAATATCACAATTCTAACACCCACCATAATAATGGTAGTGGCAAAGCAAATATATATTCTGTAGAATGTAAAATTTAGATCTAAATCCCTAACACTGAATAACGCGATTGTATACTCTACCTTGATTTTAGTGGCTTGAAGGTGACCAACGTTTGTCGAAACATGTTGCCATAAAATAATAATAATAATAATAATTATAATAAGAAAGATTATTTGTGTTAAAGGTATTTAATCCCTCATAATGAAAAGCGAAGAACTCTTAGAGAATCTGCTGTCTGCCTCTTTGCCCACCACATGTTTCTAATATGCTGTCTTAAGACTGAACTTTGACTTCCACGATATGATAGAGTTGTGACACAGATAAATTTGCAGCAGGCTTATTTTTATTTATAATTAAGTAAAAGTGTTTAATAGTAGCAGAAGTGTTGCAAGATTCGAAATGCGCTGGCATGTTGCAAGTTATAAGCGTGTGCTACATCCGACAGCGTCCGTTTTAACATAACATACAGCCCACAAAACTGTCTGATGTGTTATTATGTTAACAAGAAGTAAGGAAGCTTTTACGACTATTGCATCGTTTAAATCTGGAACTAAATGATTTCAGCCACAAACATGCATGAACTCTGTTTGTACAGATGGGGTTAGTGAGTCATCAGCTGACGGGACAGGAAGAACTTAACATCAAGTGGCATTAATGGCCAGAAAAACTTTTCGCCTATGAATAACAGATGGAAATTATCAACATATATACACAAATTTCTATGGGCTTCAAATTTCGTCTTGAGGACGTTCGAGGACAGAGTGTTGAGAAAATGATAGCAAGTCTGTCCATCTTCTTGTTGGTTCTCCCACGTTTCCCTTGTGTCTGAGATTATCTGTGTAAGATGATTTTGCTAGTGTGTTATGTCATTACCTGCTGTTATTTACACGTTTTTTTCCCCACATAACTGACATTTATTTACTTAACTTATTTTCTAAAGCAGGTTTTCATAGTTTTCATTAGCACTGCTTGTGTTAATGGCATTCCTATCAGTGACGTGAGATTTGAAGTTACCAGTGGACACGGCATATCGTACCAAAAGATCTGAATCTTCAAGTATAATATTATTGAAACTTTCACAGTCTCAGTTCTAGTAGCCCTATAATGCTCCACATAAATTATGATTTTTTATTGGATTCCTGAAGATGGAAGCAGTATTCTTCTCTGAAATATAAGTACCTGTATACCAGTCTACACGACGTTATATTCCAGAACACGGGAATCTTTCTGAGCGAGGCTTTGAAGGCCTCAAATCTCCTCTTCTTTTTTAAAGTTGCGGAGTTTATAAATGTGGAGTCTTAGGATTTTTTTCAGGATAATGCATCTTCTATTAACTTAATATACAGATTGAGACTGTACAGAAATGGCAGCGTGTCTCCCATTCAGTCTCATGAGTAATTTCCTTGGGGTGGTGGGGCACATTAGCGCAGTAAATACATGCAGTATTTCAGCTGAGGCGCGCAGGAAAATAATTCCAGTGGCCACGCCGGCGAGGCACGAAGCAAGCAATTTGCCACAATTAAACACAGAGCTTCTAATGAGAACACTTCATCAAGCCGAGTTGTGTTTTTAATGTGGGGTTAGGGGCGACAGGAGTGTGGCGGAAGGCTAAATACCACACGGCACGTTTTTCGTTTACTGTCTAATCACAAGACCAGTTACATCACCAGAAATTTTTTCTCTTTAAAGGAATCATATTGAACCACATACAGACTTTGTACATCTAGGAAACATTATCTCTGAATTTAAAACAGATATTGCAACAAAAATAATAGTGTAATAAAGTAAATGGCACTATCTATGACATTTTGCTAAAAAGTCTCCTCCCAAGCACCAAATTACGACATCCAAAACAACATTGAAATATGGCAGTGGAGTTCGGCTTTTAAATAAAGAAGAATGTCAGCGATTATAAACAGCACAAATGACATTTCTGAGATCACTTTTAGCACTAACAAGGTTAGACCATAAATGGAACACAACAGTTCGAGAAGCACAAAAAGTAGAGCACACAGTAGTTGCAATTCGGAACTACGAAAAGAAATGGCTACAACATGTTAAAAGGACGGAACACTCCCGAATAGCCAGGATGGCACTGGCATACAAACCAAAAGGCAAACGTGACATAGGTCGACCAAAAACGAGATAGAGAGATCAACAGCATCTTCAAGATTGAGTTCTTACAGAACAGGACCCAAGTGCCCTACGTGTGTTTGCGTTCATGATAGTGGTGTTGATGATTGAAAGACCGATAAATACACAAATTAACAGATTTTAGTAATGATACGATATGGGCCAGAATTATGTTGTGTGTAGTGGCAGGACTTATATGCTCGACACAGCGTCCACACTGTCTCAGAAATTTCATTGAACAGACGAAGCATTTTGAAGTTCAAATGATTCTGACATTTAACAGCAAACTTCGGTTTGCTTCTTAGACACTTCGTTCACCTAGGCGTAAGTATTTAATGTAATACAAAATGTTTTATTTTTTGCAAGAAACAATAAAAGTTTTTTGCTCTCAAGTAAAACAATTAATCAGGATTTGGTCTGTCAGATTCGAGGTTCTCACGACGGTGACGTCTACCAGTTAATCAAGACGGATTTTGCTGAATTGAATAAATCGGTCAGCACACAGATGAAAATTTAGATAACTTTGTTTGCAGCTAGTTTTGGTTTTTTTGTGCAGAGTGATAAAGAAAGGCAGCTTACCTTCATTGCCTGACTTTAATGTCGACAGTTGGACACGTCTACTGTATAGTCCAGAACCGCCATGACAGTTATAGCTGCGTCACTAGGGTTAGTATTAAAGCGAAAGCTCAATTGCCTTCAGGAACCTTAGCTCAGTTACTGTTTTAGGCGCTTTCGAAAAAAAAAATGCGAAAAGCGATTAGCTTCGTCATGTCTGTCCCTCCGCCCCTCCACCCGCATGGAACAACTCGGGTCTTATTGGACCGATTTTCATGAAATTTGATATTTCAGGATTTTTGGAAAATCTGTTGAGAATATTCAAGTTTGATTCAAATCTGACAAGAATAACGGGCACTTTACATAAAGACCTATGTACATTTACGATAGTATCTCGCTGAATTCTAGCTTAGAATGAGAAATGCTTGGGACAAAAGTTGTAGATAAAATGGAAAAAAAAAATTACGTCTAGTAACTTTTTTCTGAGAATCGTGCCGTTTATGAGATGGTGTTGAAAAGTATGGTACAGCCGGCCAGGCCACAGATGACAATATAACACGGCGCACGCGCATTGCATGCTGGATAACTAAGGCTACAGACACACTCAGAATATTAACCCTTTAAAGACGAAGCGTGCCTGTTTTATATAAGGACTCAGTGCGTACCGCGCTGTAAACACTCTCCACTTCGGTTATAAAAACCAATCTCTTAATGTTTTATAAGGCAAAAGTTGCTGTTTGTTCTGAAATCCGTACAAAACACATAAACGCAATGTGGGCACCACGTAGAATTTTTTAATGTTAAACCTGGTCTTATGTTACCGCTAGGCCTTAAAAGGTTAATGCTTACTGCGTTGCCACGGCAACAGTGCCGCAGGGTTACGTTGTGCGGACATTGCCTGTCTTGTTTCAGATCAACTCTTATGTTGTAAAGTGTAAAGTTAAACAGACGTAGGTGTAACTTGTGTTAAATCAATTACTGATTTCCAGTACGTTTCTAGACAAAGCAGTCCTGGTCTAGAATGGCGTAACCGTGACTATAAAGTCATGTGTGTGCACTGATTCGGTTCCTGCCATTACATGTGTTGCTGTTCGGCTACGTGAAAAGAAAGCCTGAATTTCCACAAGCACCGGTGGAGGCTAGCATCCACAATGCACCCAACTTACCTGAATTTCCGTATGCTCCAGGGAACCGCATCAGCCTTGAGAATCTGGTAGTTACCGAGGTGCTCAAGCAGTTCCCTGCCTTTTATGCAATTTAAAGGCTCACTACGACGTTCAAAACAATCCGCCACCGAATGTGATAAGCCACCTTATTCCAGTCCACACTGTCTTTATACACCTGTGATATCCCACTTAATGTGATTCTTTCATCTACTTATAGGTAGTTCCTTCCATTCAACTTTACCCATCTCCGTGCATGCTACGTGCCGAGCCCTCTCATCACAGATGCGACTGGTGGAACACATCGTGGTGTTTTACAGAAATTGGTAAGCCTGGTATATATTTCCTTTGGAATTGCATTCAGTTATGAGATAATCAGCGACATCCCTTAACCAGTGTTTTGCACCTTGGTTAATAACCTGTGTATTTAGTGTGTTTTCCAAACCTTGGAAGAGTTTAAATGTTTAACCCTCCTGATGTCCATATCAGTTATATGTGGACGCACTTCTCGGTGCGGTGTTGCCGGATATCAGTCGGAGCGTTGCTTTGTATGGAGGTTTCCACGCTTCGTGCCCATCTGAATTTGTATTTTATTATCAGATTACACTAGTGATGCAGATAATGCAGTCCGTGTCCGTTAGAAATACCAACCCGTTAATGCTGCTCAGAAAAATAATCAGTTTTTGTTTTGAGAAACATATGGAACACGTAGGGTAAGTACACAATGTGGTAAAATGCTAACTACCTTAATGTTACATCTGGTTGTGCATATAATTACCACTAGGCTTTGAATGATTAAGTGCCGTAGAAACAAATCAGACTGAATTTACCAAAAAAAAAAAATTAGACGCTTAATATTGGCGAAATTTTACAAGCGTTTATTTCAAAGTTGTGTTTTTGTATTCCAGCCTCTTCATTAGATAAGATGCTTTGCTGTAACACGTAACTTGGTGTTTCATCTTACGTAAAAATTGTGGGTGTTTGAGCAGAGATTGCTGACGGACATATTTCGACCCGCGAGAGAGGAAATAACATGCGGCTATACAAAAGTGAGAAATCGGGAACTGCGCCAGACACATTTAGGAGCCCCGCTGACGGTTACTGCGACGGAAGGGCATGTGGCAGTATTTGGGGAAGACAAAACATACGTGTGAACTATCACTTGGGAAGATCTGAATCAACGAGTTTTCATGCGAGACATAGGAGTAGGTTAGAGGGTAACATTAAAAGGGATCTTGAAGATGTGTACCTAAGGATGGAGACTGGATATCCGCGACTCTGTAAGCCCGGTGGCAGGGTGTTGTTAGCAGGGTAATGAAAGTCCGGGTTATGTGCAAAACGGAAACTGTTGGATTGGCTATAAGATTAGTAGTGTCTCGTATCCTAACGAAATATGGGCCCATGTGTAGTATACGAAACGTGGAATAAAGACAGTGCTTATTCACTACAAATATCAAATGGTCAGTGCTGTTTGGGGAAACAACGTCTGTTTATTCCGAAAGCCGCACAAACACATAAATCTTCATGTGAGAAAATTAGTTGTCTTTTTAAATTGTTAAACCAGGATATATATATATATATATATATATATGTATACAGGTAGTTACTATTGTCCTCTAAAGTGTTCATGGTATTGTGTCCGTAGCCAGATGAAGAAAATTCACACCATTTCCATCACATATAATTTTCTTGCCACTGACAGTTGACTGTATCGGTAGTCTTAAAGCGTTAATTTTGCGTGTCCAATATTGTATCTTTGGTTGATAATTATGCTACTAGGATGTGTATCCTCATCACCACGTAGTCTCTCTTACGACAGGCCCGTAGCCGCTTCCAAAGCGAGTTCTCTAGAGACAGTGATCTAGTGCTTCCTCCTTCAATTTCCAGTATCCTCTCTTAAGGTCATCCAATAGCTGCTTACGTCTTGTTTATCGTCTTCTCGTCTTTTCTATCTTTCCTTCAACAACGTCTTTTAGAGGGCAGTTCCTACGTAAGATGTGGCCAATCCAGTTAGCCTTCCTTCTTGTTACTGTGTAGGATATTCCTTTCCTCGTTGATTCTGTGTAATACTCCTTCATTTTTTACACGTTCGGTCCAACTGAGCTTCTGCATCCTTCTCCAGTTCCACATTTCAAAACTTTCTAGGTATTTCTGATGGGCTTCCGAAGTGTCCAAATTTCAGTGCCATATGAACGTGTGGGTAGTGCCTGTACTTTTAACTCAGGAATAACGACTTGAATGGGAAAAAGGCGTAACGAATGCTCTTGGTTGCACCGTACGAGATGCTTGCTTTTCAGCATCCTTAATTTGAGCCTACGGAGCAACTGTGTGCGCTGGGAAAAAAATTTGTGTTTTACACCGTTATATCATAACGCAGTGGGGAGCAACCTTTTGGGCAAGGGAGCCAAATCAAGAAAAAAAAAAGACTTTGCGGGCCAAATTTTGAATAATACCTATACTTTGTACTTATGTATCGTTAATTATAATATTCTGTCGTCAGTGGTGCCAAAATTGGAGCGGTTAAGACTTGTTTGAAATTAGTCTTAAGATAATTTAATTAATTGTGTTAAATTTCAACATTATGTTACCTAAGAAGCCCCTACTTCGAGACACATGCTGTGTTGCTAAGTACTTACATTTAGCCATCACTTTTCTATCCGGTTCCTAAACCTATAAACGACGAAGCCAAGTAGCACGATAGATACTTTTGTGTGAGATGCGGGCCACATTTTCCTCATCACTCATACAACCAGTGGAAATATTACATTTCAATTCGAAAGGGAAATATTAATTTCGTGTCTTCATCTCTGATAATCTTTCTTTTCTTTTTGCCTCCATCGCCTTTCTACCTCTTCCAATTTCTTCTTAACTCTAATCTGTAAACATGAAACAGTCAAATTGTTGATGGTTTTGTCCTTCGGATGGCACAGTTTCGGACACAGACCAGCCTATTTTAAGCACTTGAAAGCCACATGTTTCCAATAATGCTGTGTGGAAATGATACAGTGTGGGCCACTAACCGTCCCTCGCTGCATGTCTGTAGGCCTCAGTACTTGCGTTTGTTACAAAACGTTTAAAAACCATTAATTTAGAATGTCGTTGCAACATTTAAATCTAATTCTGATGACAATTTTGCATGTATTTCAGACTGCCAGTTTACAAGCCTTCAGTAGCATCCTGCATTGTGTATCAGGTCCAGTTGAAAGCGATAGGGCACTTGAGATATTTGAGTTTGGTTGAATTACGGCTTGTTAAGACAGGATATTAAAGTATTACCACTCTCTCAGTGGTTCGCATTAAGGTCTTTAAAGATAATCTGCATAAATGGAACCGAGAACAATGTAATCAAGTGCCAACAAGTAGGGTCGAGAAAGTTTGTTAAGGGGGTTGTAGGGGGGTGGAACAAGGAATGTCGACCTCAAGGCTAATTTCACATTAATTAAAGCTAATATCTGTCTGTTCTCTGGCTCTCTTCTTCCTTCCAGTTCTCCCTCCTTTCAACCCTTCTCTTTACCCTTGTGCGGCTAGGTTGAACCTTCCTCATTCACCCTTTTCACACCCCAGCATATTTTAATCTTCTGTCTTAAGTTCCTGTGCTGTTGGGGAGATCTCCTGGTTCCCTGTGTTTATTAAAAGCGATGGATTCACACGAAAAGGGAAACCGATCGGCGGCTTATTTACTGGCAGTGCAGATCTTCATTACTAGCAGTCCCTTTGTTAAAGCGTTACAAAACTCAGAAATATTAGAAGATTTCAGATCTCTTTCTGTACGTTTTTAACCAGTGTACAGAGTGTCTACTTAAAAGCAGCTGCTTGCACGGCGAAATCAAGAAAGGATTTAGTTTCATTTAGTTCTTGGTAGACTAAATGCACACTCTAACGGAAGACGTCGGAAGTGAGGTCCTTGTGGATCAGTACATGGTGTGTGCGTGTTGTCAAGGATCCATTCTTAATTTCGCCTTGCGAGCTTGCCGGTTTTAAGCGGAACGCTCTGTAGTAGGTTTTCGTCGCTGTATATTGTGTAATAGAAACAGAATGAACACCGTGCAGCTGTGCATGATTACGAAGTAAATGTTATGTGTTTGGATCTTTTCTGTCGCTTCCGCAGTAGGAGACAGAGAAGCAAGAAACAGACAAGAGAGGCTGTGTACGTAGAACGTTACGTTGAGGCGCGTTCGCGTAACCATTGTAGCTGTGAAAAAAGCAGTAAGTATTGCATATTTTGAGTGTGTGTCTGTAGCCTTAGCTATCCAGCAGGCAAAGCGCATGCGCCATATTATATTGTCATCTGTGGTCTGTCCGGCTGTACCATATTTTTCCACATTAGCTCATAAACGGCGGGATTTTCGGGAAAAAAGTTATTGAACATAAAATATGTGTTTTGATTTTGTCTACAACTTTCATCTGAAAGGAGGAAAAAGTATACTCCCCGGCTCATAGAGTCCCTTCTTTGTCCCACCTAACCTCCTGTACACCCACTAAATCTAATTTACACTTACCTAATTCCCTGGCCACTGTCATAAGTGACCCTGACCTCTACATGCTCCTCACGGTCCATATTCCAAAACTCATGTCCCTTTTCCGTAGCTGGGGCCGTACCAAAGAATCGGTTCAAGTCCGAGGCTTCTTTGTCTGTTTCGTAACATAATAATTTTTATGGTGAGAAGTTGTTAGCACCTCGCCCAACCCCCAAGCTGGAGGACCACCCCTTGTCGGCTGTCAGCGACTGCTTATTCAATGTATTCGCAGCTACCCTCCATAACTGGAGGCCGTTCCTCTATCCGCAACCTGAGGACGCGCCATGCCGTGGTGACAGGGACCCACTTAACACGGCGAACAATAAACATAATTAGAATGTTATACTATAACATATGCAAATCCTGGTGGCCGTGTGGTCTAAGACGCACGTCTGAAGGCGCTCGTTTGCTGGGATTGCGGGTTCCAATTCCGCTAAGTGTATGGATGTTCGATGTTGTGTTTTGTGTAGGTAGCAGCCACTGCGACGAGCTGACCAATTTTGTACTGTAACTCTGTACTTCAGAACTTAAGGCTAGGCTAATAAAATTGCATGGAACACAGAAATAGAAATATCTGCAGGTATGGTTTAAGGCGTTGTGTGTTCACATTAGCGTGTATTTGTTTTAATTTGTTATAACTCGGAATTAACCTGAATCTCTGAAGTTCTTCTTTTTTAAGTTGTCTGTCATTCTAGCCAATACACATTTAACATATTTTTTAAAGTAATAATTTAAAATTTTTGTTTTGCGGGTTTTCTATCTACGTGTGAGTGTATTAAATAAGCATTATAGATTTATATCTTCCAATAAAGTCTCCCGTATTATAGTATTATGGCGATATCTGTTACATCAGTTCCCCTGTACTTAACACTACACGCAGTGCAAGTTAAATGTAACTAATAGAGGTTACACCCTCAGCTATTCATTATCATTAACCTCCCCGCACTCAGTTGTTTCTCTCGCCAGGCTACATTGCTTTTCACCGCTTAACCTTCATTCCCACCCTTCATTAAACAAAACACCCGCAGTTCAACCCTTTAAGCTATGTTACTTGCTCTTTTTCCCCCCCCCCCCCCACTACCACTGAGCCTTTACTAATACTTAGAGAATACTTGAGCCCATCTTGAACAAAACACGGTTCTTGTGTGACAAATTTCGGTGTCAACATGATTGATTAATTGATCGATTTTTGTCTTTCTTTTATTACACTTACGTGTTTTACACAATCCTACAGTTAATGGGCTGAAACTCAAAGTTTTGCGTGAAAGAAGAACACAATTTTTATTGTTCCGTTTTCTCCTACAAAGATCCTAGCTTATGTTCTGGAATAAAGTGGAATAGCTCGATGTTTCCATATCCTTTCCATGCTCACAAAATTGTTGGTGTTCATTCCGTAAAGTTATTACGTCACAGAGACCATGAAATCAATAGCCATATACTAATTGAATGTAGAGACATATTTAGAGGTAAGAAATGTGAGCACAACATAGCAAATTCATATATTTTATTCTGCTAATGCGTCTAGGTTGTGAATTCATGAATGCCAAATTAAAAGTAACATAATGGACGTTGAAAGACGCAGGGGGCGGGGGGGGGGGGGGGAGTGGTGGTCGCAGTCTTGTTTTCGTTTTTAATTTCCAAGAAAACCATTCGACGTAAGGAAGAGAGTATTCAAGATAGACTTATACTACATTTTTCTCTACAGCTAATGTTCAAAACACTTTCAGCTCTTCCTGTGCTTAACTAATGCTAATATATACTCGTAAAATGAAAGAGGTACCTTGTTTGGGCACAGAAATGTAATTTGAAAACTGATTTGTAAACTTGTGTGAAGATGAGAAAGAAATAACGGAAAGTAGCGTGTTCCGACAATTGTCTGTATTTGCTAAAGTAATACCAGTAGAATGAAATCTAGGACTGTTGCAGGATATTTTTAAATTTAAATGTCTCATTATTTGTACCAGGATCATTTTGGAAAATCTCATTAAGTTCGTAACGTATTTAGCTACGTTTCTTTTACAAAACACCGTGGTTATTATTTCTTCAGTTGATACGAAAATCAGAAGGATCCTTCCAGAATGCTTATTAAGTTTATTATTCTAATGGAAAATCTTCTGAAGTGGGGAAAGTGGAAGCAGAGAACTGCTGATTAGAATGACGTGACGATGAAAATCTCAGTTTAATTTAAAAACTCTTCTTTATTAGTGCTTTCCATTTTTTTTCTTCCCAGCATCCTGCCCGCCACTTGTCGCTGCTGCTTCTTCTCCTCTCAGCTGTACAATCTCCCAATCCCGAATATTCTTCCTCGTCATCAGCTTAATTGGAACTTCTCCACACAATACGGACTGAAGCTACTGCCTCGGCGTATTATTAATCAAGAGATGCTCGTGTTAATAGCTTGTTAAAAGGGTTTAATGGAATCAATGGTTCTTTTATTTTCCGTGTACTTTTCCTCTCTTACAGTCACGTACTGACTGTTCGTCTTTTGCCTTTATAAAGTTTTATGAGGAAGTGCTTTTGTGAGGTGTTGTTTGGAGCTTGTCGAGTTCAGTCTGAAGTAACAAGGAGCTTGTTAGTAGCATGAAGACAGACAGACAGACAGACAGACAAAGCATGTTTGTTTGTTATAATTATTTTTGTAAAATCTGTTTGTTAATTACGCCTGTCGCGGTTTTATATGTGTTCCAGTGAACGCTACAGTAAGACCTAATGCATGCCGGCGATCTGAATTATGATTTGATTCTAAAATGTGGCGTAACACTGAAAATGACTGCAAAAATTTCTTATGAGCATCTTCTCTATTCTAAACTGAAGATGGAGATAGTATGTTCTACCGAAACACCTGTAGCTATCTATCAGAATGAGCTTCACAGTGTCATAACCTAGACGTCAGACCATGACATAGATATTTAAGTTTTTCAGACCCTCAAATCTTGTCCAACCTCTTGCACCTTAATATCGTTACGTCATTTTTAAAGATTTAAATTTATGTAGCATTTTTATTTTGTTAGACATAAGTAATTTCTCCGTAAAATATCCGTGCCGAATTTAGCAGCTGAATATATGAAAATTAAGTAACTGCAAATTTCGTAAAGGTTTTGTAGAATAATTAATTGTAAAAGTCGTAAAGTTTGATATACTACCACGGAATTTGCGTAGCGAGGCTATAGAAAACTGACAGAAACGTAAATAGCTGTTCTCTTTGCTGTGGTGTAAACCCAGTAACTCCCGAATGTGGTGGTATTCACTGGATGCGACCTTCGGTTACGGCCGTTGACACAACAGCCACGTAATTTCCTGTTCAATAAAGGTAGAGAATTTCTTATGTGGCTGATCTGTTATCGGCTTCCGAACGTGAATTGTGGCTCATGACACTACTTCGACTCACAGCTTTGCAACAAGAACCGTGGGTCATGTGGCAGCTAGTTATAATATCGGCTTCTCAACAAGAGCCGTAACGCACGCAGCTAGTTCTGCTAATGGCCTCTCAACAACAGCTGTAACGCACGCAGCTAATTCTGCTATCGGCTTCTGAAGAAGAGCTGTAACGCACGCAACTAGTTTTACTCTCGGCTTCTCAAGAAGAGCCGTAACTCACGCAGCTAGTTCTACTATCGGCTTCTTAAGAAGAGCCGTAACGCACGCAGCTAGTTCTACTATCGGCTTCTCAACAACAGCTGTAACGAAGCAGCTAGTTGTGCTATCGGCTTCTCAACAACAACTGTAACACACGCAGCTAGTGCTGCTATCAGCTTCTTAAAAAGAACCGTAGTGCATGCAGTTCTGGGCATTTATGTTACTGTAAAAGTTCTGCCTTCTAATTCTGTTACCTTCGAACTTTGGTAGGGTTGATCACGAAGAGGTATTCTGTCTTACAAGGAATTCGAACCACATCCAAAATCTGTACCACAGTACTTGCAAAATGCTTGAACATCCGTGGTTAGTGCATTTGCTTTTACATCAGAATGCTAAAGTACGCACATGAAGATAGAATTAGCTTATAACTTTCCCTCTTAACCGTAAGACGTCATCACAACTGGTTTAAAGTTCATGGCAACGATCAATTGTCTCAGCTGTGTTTAGTAGTAATGAGGACTGGTGGCGCAGCAGAGTGGTCATCGCCTGAACCTCTACTCCTTCATTTCTGTAACTGCATAAACACAGTGTGATTGTTGAGGTGATTCATCGTGCTACTTGGCAAAGGAGTGGGGCGGGGTGGGGGTTGAGGTGTGAGTTCACTAGTTTTTCCATTAGTGCTGTTCTTACTTTGACGTAGTGTCCAGAGAGGGGCAGCAGAAAGCCTTGAAGATACTGTATAAGGTAAACTGATTTTATACCTATAATACAGCCTGCAGGAAATAAATGATACTACGAAAAATGTCAGGATACCCGGTCTGTTGGCCGAGAGTTGTGTCTTAGTGGTTAGCACTCCTGCCTTGTATGGGGGAGACTGCGGATTCAGATCTGGGCCACCAGACCGGCTGTTGTGAATTATTTCATGATTTGTGGACCTCCAGATAAATACCGAGATAGTGCCTCAAACAGTATGTAGGCCTATGTGTGTGTGTGTGTATGTGTGTGTGTGTGTATGTGTGTATGTGTGTATGTGTATGTATGTATGTGTGTGTGTATGTATGTATGTATGTATGTATGTATGTATGTATGTATGTATGTACCACATATGTATGTGTAAGTATGAGTTCTAAGTGACGTCTTTCCTTGTTGGCTGTAAATGAAGGTTTTGTTACAATCTTTGTGCTTCCGCGGACGGTGTTAAATCCCAAAACCCGAAGCAAGTGAAGCACGTCTATATAGTCCTGTTTCCTGTTTCCCCTGCATGTGACGTGTCTCCTGTTGTTCACTGTGCATTGTGACGCCTGCTGAAGTGCAAGTTTCCGAATTTTGTCATTGCTTCCTCTCACTTGCTTCCCAGCTATTCACTATCTGCTTCTTAAACACTAGCTATTTCAGTTTCCCCTCATACTGACAAACCGCTTTTCGGACAGTCGTATATGAACAGCTAAACATAAAGATCGCTGTCTTCTGGATTTCACGCCGTGTAGTTTGATGGCTAATTACTGACGTTTCACAATAACCTGCTGCCTCATTTTTCAATCAGAATATGGGAGTGGCAGTGTCATGCCAAAAGACACTAGCTTATACCTTCACCACTTCAGACGAAAATATAATTTTTTAATTTTTCCAATCTTAGAACTTTAGGAAGGAGGTGGAGGATACATTCTGGAGTGAACTGAACTGTAACGTGTGTTGCCCTAACAGATAAATAAATACGTATTTTTATATCTCTCGCCCGTTAATGTCTGTCCTCTTCACGGCGCGTCTGAACTCGCCGGGACTGACTGCGCTATTGGACCATAACCCACACCACGGAACAAGGACCTACCACTGACTTCGACGTGGACAAGAATGGCACCCCGGGGGGGACAGAACATGGCGCAAACCTATAACGCAGGCTCGCAGCAGCAGCAGCAGCAGCAGCAGCATACGGACTTTGGAATGTGTTTAATTTAAGGCGTTGCTCTGACAGGCCATATAACCCCCCCCCCCCCACCTTAACATCTCTCACTCTCTCTTAACTACTTCTCTCTCAAACTCAACTGCTTTATTCTTTAATAATCAGTTATGCATATTAAGTATGCAGACCAGACATGAAGTGTCCATGTTCGCTCATCCACTTGTGTTCTGCTTGGGGGGGGGGGGGAGGGTGTGGGGAAGAGGGGGTATACTCCATTAGTATGAAGGTCCAGCCAGGACCGGGTGGTTCTAGTGGCAAATATGAGTACAGCCACTTACAAAATTTACATCTTGCCGTACGTAACAGCGTGCACTATTTGCCAGTGCCATGAATGCGTGTGAGAGTTGACGTTTTATAAAACGCTTCTTTCAGCGTTCAGAAATTCTGCATCTCATCCTTAGAGACCACTTACGTCTTTCGCAGATTTCACTTTATATCCATCGTCGTTTGCATCTTGTTTATACCTTGTTCCGCTACGTTTGTGCCGTCGACACGTGTGTGTGTGTCAGATTGCATAATACATTGCTGTAAGTATAGCAATATCGAAACGTGTAACACAACAAGGTTAAAACAAGCTGCAAGCAATTGTCAATATGTCGTGAAGTATAGGTGACAGAGCAACGCGACGCTTAAATATAGGGCTTCGCGTGATTCTTACAACAGCAATTATTTCCCTAAACAAAATTTGTAAGTTCATCTTCGTAACAGGGACAATTTGTGTTTTTCTTGAAGTGGGAATTAAATTGTTAACCTGTTATTCTTCTTAAGAATTAATAAATTAAGTCTTAAGGGTAACAAAGTTTGGATGAAAGAGACATCTAAACATTTAAACACAACGTATCTTGATTGCAGTAACAATTAGCTTTGCAGCTGTGTAGTTTCCTCTTTGGCTTCTTAAATTGGTGGACATAAGCTTCACTAGCATTGATTATTGTAAGGTGATTCATTCCCATTGTGTTTTCAATATCAGAAAAAAAAACATGCTTGTTGGACGGATTGGATATTGGTGTTATTCTGATATTGCAACAAGGCGGGCATGGATCACCTTCAAGGTACCGACGTCTGCTTGTGTGCGTGTCTCCAAATTTCAGCTTTAGAACACGGTTTTCAGGGCGTTTAACACTAAAACCACACCAGCACATTTGTTAAAATGTTATTTAATCATTATTATCTGAACAACCACACGTTTATTATTTGAACAACCACATGTTGACGCAGTAGTTTGGCCTACTTCAAAATCCATGTGGTGATTAAAATAATAATATCTCTTTAATGAACATTCTAACAACTATGCGTGTGTGTTTTAAGTGTGAAATATGTTTCTCCCCCTGAAGATGGTGCACTGAAACATATCGGGGTTTATGTAAAGTGACTGCGTATGGTGTTTTAACACTGTGTACGAGTTGGTGTTAATATGTATTGTTTTAACCCTTTAGAGACGAAGCATATCTGTTTTATATAAGGACTCAGTGCGTACCGCGCTGTAAACACTCGCCACTTCGGTTATAAAAACCAATCTCTTAATATTTTATAAGGCAAAAGTTGCTGTTTGTTCTGAGATCCGTACAAAACACATAAACGCAATGTGGGCACCACGTAGAATTTTTTAATGTTAAACCTGGTCGTATGTAAAGTTACCGCTAGGCTTTAAAAGGTTAATATACGCATGTACACGTTGTGGACAGTGTTAAATTTGTGCAAAATAGTTTCAGCGTTGTGAACCGTGTTGTTCTAATACGTCTAAATTGCGGCTAGTTCTTAACTGTGCACGTTAAAACTACATGCAAGGAATACAGGGAATCCTTGAAATGGAATAGTCTAAGTGAATGTGACACAGAGTTAAGATCCAAATTGTTAAAACGAAATTAATGTGGTTTGCTCGTGAACACATTACCTATTTTTACATAGTTTCTGATTTTCTTCACACGTGTAGCACAAATATATTCTCATTATATTGACTTGGAAAGGGCATTGCATGTGTACATGAGTCCCTTGTGAGTGTGGGATTCTTGAAGGTTCCACGTGATTTTGAGGAAGGAATGAATTCGTGCTGTATAATGCGTCTTTAAGTATGATTTCAGACGCTATCAAGTAACAAGCTTGGAAATTGTATCGTTTAGTCAAATGTATAATATTCTTTTAGCTTACAGTCTTTGAAAATTGGTACTATATTGCTGTGAACTAGCACATCGCTATTAAGAATGAATGGAGATATACCTCCACTACTTCCGTATGCCTGTATTGCATACACAGGGACAACTTTAACTTTCCTACAGTTTTAGAATGAGAATGGAAGAAAATTAAGTTGCTCATGGCTGAAAATACGAAAATACTGAAAGAAGAAGGCCGCAGTGTTTGTTTAAGAAATATTTTCGACAAAACCTACAATATCAGCTTATAATAAATTACAGGATTGCCTGTTGTTTACAAACAATGACTAGTGGGATTGTTGCAAAACCGCATAAATTGTGAAGTTCTTTTAAATACCTACGCCTGTGTCTCTGTTGAACTTAGGTTCTATGGATTTGTAATTCTTTAATAACCTATTGTTCGAGCTAGCGACATGGCGCTCACAGAAGACAGGAGCAATTTTTTAACCTTTCTAACATGAAGCTTTCAAATCCGAACATAAAATACTTCGATCATGTCATAACTTGAGAATATTAAATGAAGAGTGATTAATGGTGTACAAAGAACATTACAGCAATCCGAAAAAAAAAGAGAGGAGTTGTCATCGTCTGTTAATTTTGAAGACTTTAATTGTGTCTTTTAACAGTTTTCGTCGTCTTTTAAGGAACAATGTAATAACTTGAAAATGACAGGACAAAAATTCTTCGTTAGGTGTTTTTAGGCAATACTTTTGGCAACAAAGATAGGCTGAGGGTGTTCGAGAATAGGCGGCTGAGGAAGATATTTGGGCCTAAAAGGGATGAGGTAACAGGGGAATGGAGAAGACTACATAAGGAGGAGTTTTATGGTGTGTACTGCTCATCCAGTATTTTTGGGGTGATCAAATGAAGAAGAATGAGATGGGCGGGGCGTGTGGTACGTGTGGGAAACGGGAAGTGTGCATATAAGGTTTTGGTGGGGAGTCTTCAGGAAAAGAGACCCCTTGAAAGACCTAGGCATAGATAGGAGAATAATACTGAAATATGCCCTCAAAATATATGATGGGGAGGCATGGAGTGGATTGATCTGGCTCAGGATAGGGACAGGTGGTGTGCTCTTGCGAATGCGGTTATGAACCTTCAGGTTCCATAAACTGCGGGGAACTTCTTGACTAGCTGAGAAACTGTTAGCTTCTCAAAAAGTAATCTGGCTCCTTGAGTGAGTGACTTTTGAAAACAAGTGTTCAGTTTAGTCAGAAGGAAGCATTTCTCTCAGTATTATAGAAAAAGGATTTTTTTGTCTGGTGTTTTTGCATAGTCACATAGAGTACGAGGGTGTGCACTGAATTTATTTGGCTCAGTATCTGGATCGCTGGCCGGCCCTTATGGTCAAGGTAATGAATCTTCAGCTTCAATAAAATGCGTGGAATTTTCGATTGACCACAGTACTATTGGCTTGCCAGTAAGAAGTCTGGTTCATAGAGTTAGTGAATTATTTAGTTGAACGGTTAATAATCCCGACATGAGTTAATATAAAACGTCGAGGATGTGTGATAAATGTCACATTTCGGAAACAGAATGACGTTTATGATGAAAGTATGAAAATATTAACCTTTGTTATTTTCCTTTTTTCATCTGAAATATGGGATGTTGCAATGTCACTCTGGTTTCCAGAAACTTGAGAAATTATTTTGAAATTTCTGTCTTACTTCTCCCCACCTTCTTCCTACTATTACTCTAAACCAGGTCTGTTATCAACCATCCATTTTCCCAGTTGCTCTGCAGGCTGTCACTATAGAAAACCAAAAACAAAATATTTTGGCTGTAAAATTTGGAGTCGTGCTTCCATCCTTCAAAACCGGAAATCAGTCTAAATAAAATTAGTATATAAAAATCTAGTTCTTACTTCACAGAAACAACACTGACCCTCCCTTACAAGGAAAAACTGATTGTTTACGGAAATTTAGGTGAATTTAGGTAAAGGTACCTTGTGCTTAATTAACTAATCAATTAGAAAATATGATGTAAGAAAGGCATTGAATTTCGTTTGAAATTTACATGTTTCTTCTTTTGTCTTTTAAGTATGTGTTTAGAAACTTTCTCGGGCTTAAATCTGGCTTGTACTACATTAGCATTACTATTTCCTGTTTCATCCTTCATGCTGATTCAAAACAGTTTTTAAAAAATGTTCAGTCGACCCTTACCTTACCCACGTATAAGATTCTTTCTTCTTTGGGTTTCAGTATTCATGTTTTGTGTAGTCGCGCAATCGCTACCTTAAGTTAGTTATTGCAGTGTTCTTGTTTCCTGCTTCTCCTCTTTGTTGCTCACTGTCATATATTTCACTACATATATATACATATACATACACACACATATACTGCTGCTTTAAGCAGTATTTTGTTCAAACATGTGCATTTGGATAATGCTTTCGTCAAGCCGTTGTAAATAATATTTATAACATTTGAGGTTTTATCGGTGATGGAGATTCATACCTTCATCTTCTGGCTGATGACACCATACATTATGATTGTCAGGGCCATTCCTGAAGATAGGTGTAGTGCTTTCCTGTGAAACTTTTCTGCTTTACGCCGGACTTACTGGTGTTATTACCCGGCACACCACAACAAATAGGCTATCTGTAAATAATTCCACTTATAAATTTAAATTTTTGGCTTTTAATTTTCACTACACTATTCGCTACCTGGGTTTAACTGAAATCCAATAAATGTTTTTGGAATTCGTCTACCACAGACTTACATCTCATTAATACATTTAATTTGACACATTTTCAATATCATTACCGGAAATACTGAATGAAAAAATCCACTGACCCCTTCAGTTTTTCCAAGCGGTATCGGTCCTTCAAGTTTGCAGGTAATATTGTATCCATCTGTCCACTCGGCCATGCATGGTGTATGTCTTGCCCGTCCCACATATTTTTAAGTTCAGTACCATAGCAACGTTTGGCGTAAAACAAATAATCAAATGCAACATGTAGGTAATGTGCGTCAAAATAGCCTTTAAGAAGCAAAAGTGATTGAGCTTTCAATGCTTTAAACCTGATCTGAATAAACTTAACAAGGCAGATAATGTACGTATAAGGTAATATTGAGGCACGTTCGCGGAACCACTGTCGCCGTGAAAAAGCAGTAAATATTACATATTCTAAGTGTGTGTCTATAGCCTTAGTTATCCAGCATGCAAAGCGCATGCGCCGTATTATTTTGTCATCTGTGACCTGCCTGGCTGTACCATATTCTTCCACATTATCACATAAACGGCACGATTTTCGGGGGGAAAAAATATTGAACATAAAATATGTGTTTAATTTTCTCCAGAACTTTTCTCTCAAACATTTCTCATTCTAAGGATATATTCTGCGAGATACTGCCATAAATGTACATAGGTTTTTATTTAAAGTACCCGTTATTCTGGTCAGATTATAATGAAGCTTAAATTTTCTGGACAGATTTTGGAAAACTCTTCAAATATGAAATTTGGTGAAAATCCGTTCCGTGGGGGCCTTGTTGTTCTATGCGGACGGACGGAAGGATATGACGAAGTTAATAGTCGTTTTCTGAAATTTTGCGGACGCCCCTAAAAATTTAGTTCCTCCGAGCCAGAAGACCCCACTTCTTGGCTACAAAGTACAACTGCCCCTTACGAAAGCACCCGCTGTTTATTCTGACGATGACAAACGCACAAACTGGTCACTAGAGCGAGCAGAATGCATGGCTTATAATGTTGATGCGTGTGTTCCGTACACAAACTACAGTACTTGAAAGTGTTTATGTGTTATAATTAATGACAAAAGAGACAAATTGCAAGACGTCAGTCGATTTATTAAACATTGGTCTTCATTTCGGTGAACACGTCACACACACACATATCTGAACTCCATCTGCAGGTTGGAATGTGTCATTAGAAATTACGTACTGTCAAATTGATTTTGATTGGTCATACGGGGACACTAAACCATCAAAAATGATAAATAGCAAGTCTGCAATCACTGGCGTTTGTCCTCACATCGCATGTACGTTTTATTCCTTGCAACTTAAGTTAGTAAAGGAGATGTCTATCTTCTTTAATAACGCATTGCTATGTACCTTCATGTGTTGGTCTTTTGAGTCTCCTCACAAGGCTGTCTAGGAATTGCTTCATCATGCATCCGATTAGATGACAATTCCCATGTCGTAGTTTATTTGCTAACAAATTGGGAATGATGTTAAGTTCTAACAACACGAGGCACTTGCATCAAATAGACAATTGTTAAACCTTTTGCATTTGCAATTAAAATGATTGCATGCTCCTAAACGTAGGAATTAATTAATAAATGAATGTAGAATAATTGTATTATTTTCTAAGAGAGAAGGTAACAAATTCGTTGTTTTTTGAAGGTGAAATGTAACTAAATAGTATTTAAAATTTCAGTTCCTACCCCACAGAAAATACGTCTTTTTTTCCATTACACAAACCAGTTACGCTTCTCAGAATAAACAGCCATCGTTTTCCTCCGTAAGTGATCCGGGTAGTGCACTGGGTTAGTGACAGGGCTAAGGAGTGCGTAGCAGTTTAATGCTTTTTAGGCGCGTTTGCAAAATTACGAAAAGCGACTGTTAGATTCGTCATATCTGTCTGTCCGCATGAAACGATTGGGCTCCCACTGGACGAATATTCATGGAATTTGATATTTGAGGATTTTTAGTAACTGGCTCCAGAAAATTCAAGTTCCATTAAGATCCGCCAAGAATAACGGATACTTAAACATGAATATCCATGTACATTTATGATAATATCTCGCTGCCTTCTTGTTAGAAGGAGGAATGTTTCAGACAAAGGTTGCAGAGAAAATAAAAACACACATTTTGTATTCGGGAACTTTTTTCCGAAAATCGTGCCATTTATGAGATAATGTGGAAAAATATGGTACAGCCAGACAGGTCACAGATGACAATATGATACGACGCATGCGCTTTGCACGCTGCATAAGTAAGGCTACTGATCCACACTCAGAATGTGTAATACTTATTTCTTTTCCACGACAAAAATGGTTACGCGAACGCACCTCAACGTTACGTTTATATTTTCATTGCCTATCTTGTTTACTTATTTTGCTTGTCGTTCTTATGTTTTGTTGCTCTTTGCTGAGAAACCCATGTGACACCTGTGTAAGGACAACCCTGCTCCCAGCCGAACATCAAACCCGTTACTCTAGAAGCACAGAGTGGAAGTGATACCCATTGTCCATAACATAGCTTGCATCATACATTGTTTTGTTGTTTACACGAATATAATTTGTCACGCAGTGTCATGTAACTGAAATACAGTACAACTCGGTTATAACGTCATGAAAGGGACTGAATAGTTTGTGTCTTTATAAACGAGTGTTGTTCTAACCGAGGAGTATAATGTTATGGTTAACAGTGAGGAATTAATTGGTACCGCAGAATATCAGACGCTACAGGCGAGGTGTCATACAAACCGATGTCGCCGTAACCGGGTTCGGCTGTATACTGCAGTGTCTATTATCGGAAGCCCTGGAATGTGGCATGTGTTGACTCCTTAACCCTTAGTGGTTAATACCTGTACCACTTAATTAACCCTTAAAACCTCAGTTTTCTACACAGAATGCATTTATATTTTGCGTGATACAAGGGATTGACTATTGGCAGTGTGAACTGTTGGATTAAGAGTTGGAGCTTAACTAGAATGAGACAGCGGAAAGAATTTCCATAAAATGCCCCTCTCCACGTCTCTGTCCCAGCTTTTACGCTTCCCCTTGGTCCTACCCTCCTATATTCCCCTCTTGCCGTCTAGCGAGTCTCTTCACTCGAATATTAATAGGGATAACCACGTGATTACCTTCATTATTACAAGCGCTTTGGGCTGGTTTGTACGGATCAGATGGGGTTGGAGGTTTATACAACAGTAGACACAGCTGGGAGAAGGAAGGTCTGTCGTCTCTACCTCGCATGAGCCTCTGTAGCATGTTTAGTCCTATATTGCATTTTCTGTTTATCCACTCACATTTCTGTAAGAGACGACGTGTTCTTTGAAAGCCTGTCTTAAGTTCTGCCCTGCCGAATTTTACCTTTCTGCTTCGATTTCACGACTTGAACACAGTAATGGATGGTGACTGTATTTCATTACTAAATTATGGCATGCCATGGCTCAGGCGGTTAGTCGCCGGCCTCTCACCGCGGAGGCCCAGGTTCGATTCCAGGTCAGTCCACGTGGGATTTGTGGTGGACAAAGTGGCACTGGGACAGGTTTTTCCCCGATTACTTTGGTTTTCCCGTGTCAATTGCATTCCACCAGTGCTCCATTACACGGAGAAACGGGAAAAAAGAAACTAATCATCTTCTTCTCAGGGTTACAAAATAAGCCTCAAGGCTGCGGTGTGTCCGTAGCGCCTGCTGCGGGGCCCTTCTCCGAAAAAATGTATGGGTATTAAATTATGATGTTTCTCACAGGCCAGAGAGGTGCAGTGGATTAAAATCATTAATACACACCTCAGAGGAGAAATTTGCAAGAAAAGTCTATGGAATGAACATGGGTAGTGGCTGTAGGATGCACGTGATATATCACGGAATGACTGCTAACCCGTCTTCATCTTTGTAGCAACTGCACCATGATGCATTGTGACACTAGCTGGCGAATCAAACGAACCCAAGGACAGCAAGATCACCCTAAACTTCTTATATTAATTGTGTGAAATAGACATGCAGAATGTGGATTCGGGTGCATCAGCCAATCTTACACAAATGCAAGTTTTATTGATAAATATTAAGTTTATTTAAATAGAACGCATCCATGATTAGCAGAATATATGCACCTTTATTCTGTTGGAGTAACAGGATAATGGAGAAATTAGACATAATGAAGAAGCCAATAATTTATGCTGTTCCCCAAATACTGTCAGGTTATTTTATTTCCCATGGTGCAACAGCCCCCAGTGCCAGGGCCTCTTCGTTTTCGAGGCTTCACGTTCATACTCAGACACACCACACATTTGGTAGGACTCCTCTGGACGAGTGATCAGCCCAACGCCGAGACCTCTACCTGACAACACACAACACCCACAAGAGACACACGTCCATGCTGCCGGCGGGATTCGAACCCACAATTCCTGCAAGCGAACGTCTTAAGACCCACGCCTTAGACCGCGCCGCCACTCTTAAAGTTATATCATCAGGAAGAGAGTGTGGGTGGAGAACATAGCAAGAATGGTGCACATATGAATTGGACGCTTGTTCGAAAGAGCAGCAGGGCAGAGACGACGTGGGAATCGTATTTGCAGATGCGCTTAGAAATGAACCAGAGCCTCAGCGATGAGAGGCCGGCGATAAAGTGCCTGAGTCATGGCACGCTTATCCTGTATCCTAGCAATTTTATTGTAACACAAGCACGTACTTACGTAAGTGCACCTACCTTTTGTCTGCTTGACTGTAGCATCACTGGATCAAAATATATGTAAGGGCAGATATGGGTAAATAGTTCAAGATGAAACAGAAGTGCGTTTTATTTTCCGTCTATATAAGCCAATGGAGGAAAAACGTTTATTTTGAACAAGGTAGGCAATGTACCCATAACGTAACAAGGTGGCGCGTTCACGTAATGTTTATAACTCCTCGGCTGTCCTAACAGCCTCATACAATTTCACGCAAAGAAGACACTTTTATGGCGATTTAATGGCGCCGGCAACAATAAAATGTACTAGGGTCTTCATGTAAAGTGCACGAAGTGTTTGCTCGATTTTAACGGAATTTGGAATTTCTCGACAGATTTTCATAATAGTTCCCAATATCAAATTTCAAGGAAATCGGTCCAGTAGGAGCCGCGCTTATGCATGTAGACAGGGGGACAGACGGAAGGACACATTAATATTATGATACCATTTCAGTTAAAGAGAGCGCTTTTATGGTGATTTAATGGCGCCGGCAACAATAGATTATTCTTAGATCTCCATGTAACGTGTCCGATATTTTTTCCCGATTTTAACTAAATTTGGATTTTCTTGACTGCTTCATAAAAATGCGCAATATAAAATTTCAAGGAAATCCGTCCATTGGGACCCGCGTTGATACATGTCGATGGACGGATGGACAGACGGACAGATGGACAGAAAGATGAAAGGACGGACGGACATGACGAAGTTAATAGGCGCTTTTTGCGACTGTGCCAAGGCGCCTAAAAAACAGCTTCCGTAGGTGGAGTTACGAAGACGAATTCTCGTTTTGTGCGCTAAATTCTGCATGTAAGTAAATAACCTTTTGAGTTACGAAATTAACCCAAACAAAATGTAAAATTTTAATTCCTACCTCACAGAGTGCATCGTGATTCCCATTACAAAACAAATGGCTGCTGATTCTGAGAAACGAAAAATCCATCAACATATTCTCTAGGAAAAATACAGAAATTTATACTGTTAAAGCAGGCGCCGTTACCCATAACCACTGTGCTTTAAGCGATTGGACTGTTACCCTACTAATACAATGTATAATTTTGAAATCCCACAACCCACAAAAACGCACCGTTTTCCCTTTAACTAAAAATAGCTACATTGTGTAATTGTATGAATTAGACTTTTGATTATGTGCAATTTATAAAATCAGCTGTAGAACTAGGTTTTATAATTTTGAATTGAAATCTATTGTCCATGCAGTGTATATACTGCATGCATACTATATAATTCTTACAATAAATACCGATTATTTCTCTAAACAGCTTTCAGAGATTGGCTTTCATGTGGAAGCATATTGTGTTGTATGCTGAGCTACGATATGGATTATTGTACGTAATGCAGATTGCCTTTAGTGTTAAAGGTGTTAACACTACTACGTGAAATACAAATGAAGTATATAATTGATTATTTAAGAGTCTTACAGCGCTGCAGCTGAATATTTAAGTCTTGTGAATTGTTGAGCTGTGTAGACTGGTACGTAGTTACCGACGTTTCGGAGGATAGTAGTGCCTTATTTTTCAGGGTCAAGCAGTCCAAGACCCTGACGACAAACGCACTACTATCCTCCGAAACGTCAGTAACTTTTTACCAGTCTGCACGGCGCAACGTCCCACAAGGTTTGAATCTTAACAATAATTATGACATTTGTGGCTTATAGTTTAAACGTTTGTCACGAACAAGTCTGTAATAGAATACAGTTTATGACTTACTATGCGTAAGAGTTATGCAGGAATAAGTTACGGATTATTGGAAGCAGGTATGAGGAGAACCGCAAGATGACAGCAACAAACGTCAGTGAGACATCTCTGTGATTCAGTCGGTATCACAGTCTCGGTTTTTGCAGAATAAGTTACGTAGAATCATCTTCAATGTAGCTGTAATTTAGATGTTTAACAAGGGTCAATATCTATAGCAGTAGATAAATGGATGGGTTTTGTGTCAAAGGCATTGTTAGGCTTGGGAACTGTGAAATCTGTCACTGAATTTTCAACGGCTGTGTCACTGATAGGCATGTGCTTGTAATAAAATGTGGCACGGTATAAGAAAGCGTTGTCGACCCCTGGGCTATAATTCTCATCGTCTCTTATCCTAAACGGAATGTTAATTTATGTAGACATTTTAATAGGTCAGTGAATTTTGTGCGTGAGTGTACATTCCTATGCAGATGAGTGACGTTGGTTAAGTATGCACGATTATGAGCTGATCTTCCGCTGTGATGGAATTGGTGTTAGAAAATGAAAGCTAAAAAATGAATCCTTTTTTTATACCCCGCAGTGCTGTCTTCAGTCGTCATTTTCGTATCGTAGCGACATGAATAAAACTGTCCTATTGTCTTGTGGTGATTCTAATGTCCGGCCGGCCTGATCTCCCAGTCATGTCCCGTCAAACTCTGAACCAGTGTAATGTTACGTAGGTTGGTATTCGATGCCAAGTGCCTTCGTCATTCTAACAGCCTATTTGTCTCTGGACCGAACAGTGAGACCTGCCACGATCTAGCGATTATTTCTTCAACACTTTCAAGACCGAAATTCGTGTAAATAATATTAAAAATTCGAGGTCTACCTGACAGAAAACACACAGCGCTTCCATTGTAAAATATAATAGGACAATGATGTTTAAGTGAATAAACACCATTTACTCTGAGAATTATATGAAACATATTAAAGTGCCATGTCGATTTACATGCGGCATTTTCAGTATTAAATCTTGTGGTACATGGAGTGACCACTGTGCTTCAATGGGTTTATATACTTTTAATATTATACACCTTTTGTGCAGTTGTCTCGTATACACAACTTTATTTCCAACTAACTGCAAAATGCATAGTTTTGATGCTGCTACATGTTTCGGCCACTAGCCGCAGCCATCTTCAGGGCGGTACAGTAGTTAAGCAGACATGGCAGCGTGTTATGCCACCTGTCAGGCGTAAATAATGAATTGTATGTACATGTGGTATCATTTCACAATTAATTAAAAATTGTTAAAATGGGTTTAAATTATAATACAAGTAACATGTTAAAAGTTACGTAAAATGTACCCAAACATCTTGCAATAACAGATTTTTCTTCAGTTTGTGATGCAGCCAAGATCTGAAATTTTTTTGTATGCGCGGTGCGAACCACATGAATGAACTTACTGTACTGGCAGTGCGGTAAATTTGTAAGTGATTTCATAAACATCGTATTCTGCGTTTGATTGTGTTACAGACCGTCGTGTTTACATAAAAATTGCAATTCCCGTTATAATCAAACCTTCTAGTTGTTTAAATAATGGGTTTAAGCCTTAAACTATATACGCTGTGTTTGCACTGCTAAGTGTGCCGACAGTTGTTAGTATTCCTGTTCCCACTAATGACAAGCAGTATGTCTGACAGTATTTTCGTAATGGACGGAGTTCTGTTTTCATAGTTCTTTCGATTAATTAAAAATAACTTAGTTGTATAAAGGAGTTATGCGATATATTTATACACTCAGTTATGCCCATATTAAATGAGCATTCTGTTCATAAAATATTGTTGATGTGCAGATGTTAATTGACTTCCATGATTTCTATAAATCATCATTCCATAGACGATAACACTCGATGCCTTTTTATATTTGCTTTTAGACAATTATTTCACATTTCTACATAAACATTTTTCGTGTTATGGCTGGCGCGCACCCAGAATTTCTCCTGGGGGGGGGGGGGGCTGACCCTGAGGCTATATATAATTTATGTGTGATTTTAAAAATTATGTTATAAAGATCATGTTGTAAGTACAACATAGCACTCCTTGTAAGTGCATTTATATACACACGAATATAACTACATATCGCATGACTCAATCACAGTGTCCTATCTTCTTGTTTTTTTTAAATTTTATTAATTTATTTTTCAAAATTCTAATTTACTAGTCATCACCCGACTTCAGTGGCTGGTTTGGGCTGAAAGATAAATCACGTTAAACATTTGATATCATAGTATCTACAAAATCTATGTTCTTTAAATTTCGGTTTTGGGGGTTTTGGGGGGGGGGGGGCTGCAGCCCGGCAGTGTCTCCCTCCCCCCTTGGTTGCGCCTTGGTTATAGAAATGAGATATCTTCAGAAGTACAAACAAATGGAAGGAAATTCATAAAGTAGGTGCTGAAGGGTTCGCAGAGACCAGTAATCCCGCAAAATAAAGAAATAATATAATGTTCATAAGTCGGATTTTATAGTCAGTCATAATTTAGTACAACATGTTTCGGCGTACATGGCCAACATGAGGTACAACGATTTAAAAGCTCTCGAGAGAGATAATAATGTATTATATCAAGTCGAGAATAGACTAGCATTTTATTCTTTACAAATTTGAAATTTGAAAAGCCTTATTTCCGATGCAATTCATGTTTTAATGTAATCAGAAACTGTAGAAAATATTTTGTCCAAAAATGTAACCAGTACTGCTGCCTTTCTGCTGCAAATTTTAATCGTCTACGGCTTATGAAGCCGACATTCCACACCCAGGCCTTTGGTGGGTAAAAGCTAAATGAAAGGGGTCACTTGAAAGACCTAGACGTAGGTGGGGGATCCATGTGAAAATGGAACTTTAAAAAACCAAACGTGATGGCGTGGACTTGAGTGATCTGGCTTAGAATGGGGGCAAGTGGGGGGGGGGGGGTGTTGTGAACACGGCAATGACACCTTCGTGTTCCGTAGAATGCGGTGAATTTCTTGACTGGCTGAGGAACTGTTAGTTTCTCAAGAGAACTCTGCTTCATGGAGTTAGTTTACTTATTTACGGTTTAATATTTGTCTCACGTTTAAAAACAGGCCTTAAAATTTGTCTCTTTCCTCTCAGATTTATCGACTAAAATTTGTATATGCCTTCGTATAACCAAGCTGATAAGAATTAACCCTGCACAGACCTGGGCAGGCCCTTCGGGCTGCAGGAGGTTGAGGCTCCCAGAATTTCCAGACAATCGGCACTTTAACAGCAAACAAGAATTATTCCTGCAAAGAGCTTTGCCAGGTATATGTAACAGAGACGCAATGTGTTTTCAGCGAGGTAGGGACTGATTCTTCATATCGAACAGACTAATTCTTTTTCAAAGGGTACTTACCTTATTGTCGGTGTTACTGAATATTTGTGTTTCGTCTATGGTTGGAATGCTCAAAAACAGAGGTGGAGAGAGGAACATCTATGCAAGAGGTGGCCAAACATGAATGAGGTAGTAGCACTCGGGAGGCCATCCACTGGTAGCAAGGTCACAGAACTGAGGTACTTGCGTACCATTCATATGGGACCAAATTTAAACGAGAAAACCTGCTGATGTAAACAGAACCGAGGTTGGACGGAGAACTTTGTATGTAGGATGGACAGGCCATTAAATAAGAGAGAGAGAGGGAAGTCATGTATTAGACCTAAAAATCAAAACCCCAGATGAACAGCTGAAAAGTACAAAACAAAACAAATAAATGTAAAATAAATAAAATATAATAATATATAATGATAATAAAATAATATAAATACAAATAAAATAATAAATAATAAAATTATAAAAATTAAGGAAATAATGTATAATAAAATAAAAAATAAAGTAAATATTATGTAAATAAGTAATATGTAAAACAAATGTGGCCAAATAGTATAGAATTTAATATGAACATTTCATTAACACTGTAGACCTTGGAATTAATATGAGGGACGTCCTGTGCAGAAAAGTTGGTGTTAGCACGCACATTATTGTTCTGTAATGTGGCTCAGCATATAAATGTACATAAACACATTTACTGACTAGTCTTTGTTTAAGCCGTAATCGTATTCTTATTTCTGAATCTATTTGTAGTGGTGATCCAGGTATTGCACCTGAAAATATTACCGTAAACTAGAGTCTAATGCGGCAGTTTATTGTTCAGCGTCAGGATATTTTGTATGCGCCAGTTTATTGTTCAGCGTCAGGATATTTTGTATGTGGCCGCGTTTTTACGAACAGAACACAGTAATACTTTACCTTCACTAAAGCCAAGTAAACTCCTAAATGTACCTCGCATTCCATAAGCCATAAAATGCATAGCTTTATGTCTGGAGCAAGCAGCCACTGTTGTGTGGTCTTGCAGGCAATCCGGGCACTGCACTGTCTTTCAGCAACAAAATGAACGTTCCTCCTTGCAGCTGATCCTTAATCGATCCCATAAAGTTATGTGCTTCATGACAAGTACAGAGCCACTCAACCTGTACACTCTATTTTACGTCTTACCATAATTTACATCGACCTTAACGTATGTACTTCAGACGCTTATTGTCGCTTAGCAGATCCAACAGTTTGCCGTCTTCTTTGGAGTAAAAACATTCACTACCACGTTAACAGCCCACAAACTGGCCTTAACGCAAACTTGATGAACGCAATACCTATCCTTCCACCCCGTTTCTTTCTTTCTCTGCAGATCTGTCAGAAGGTTTCTGCACGTTTCGTGTTAGAATTAGGCTTTCACATGTAGTTATCATCCCTCCTGCCTTCTAAATGTCCTACCTATCACGTCTGCTTAACTTTATTTTTATACGTAAAATTTTTGGGATGATAATATTTTGACGGCCTTCATTATGCAGTTTTCCCCATTTTGCTGTCACTTCTTCCCTCTGAGGTCTAAACATTCTGTTCTTCGACTCGTTTCCTTCACTTTCTGTCTGCTGTCTGACAGTGCGCACTAAACAGGAGAATAAGTTCAAGTCTTTAGTGAAGAGATGGTAAGGGGAGGTTGGGTCGGGTTAGTTTAAATTGTGTTAGGCTGAGTTATCTAGTAAATTTCACTTGTTTTATTTTGAAGACCAGCCGGGAGAGCTTAGCCAGTATGTTAAAGCGGTGCAGATTGGAAGTCCTTGGTTTGATTCCCGGGCAGCAGTATGAATTTTACTGTCCTTCAAAGCGTTTTGATCACGTATGCTAGCCACCCAGCGTCCCATCGAGCTGACATCTAAACCGGGTGAATGGGATATAGGCATGGATTTGGCCACCTCAGCGATATAATACCGAGATAAAAAATATTTGGAATGCTAATTCTATATCCGCAGATGTGTTCTCGTCTTCGTGTTTAGTAAAGTACACATATACGGACAACATTACGTGAGTTTAAGGAGACATAATTCAGTCTTCCTCTCAAATAACTTTTTCTTATACTTGATAATGTGAATAGAAAGTTAAAGTCGGGAAATGCTTATAACTGCTGGGCTGAGAATGTTTGCTTCTTACGCTATATAATATAATATAATATAATATAATATAATATAATATAATATAATATAATATAATATAATATATCATATCATATAATATAATGTATCACATAAGCAGCCAGAAAGAGGAAACAAAGACGAGGCGTCTGACTATGAACCCATATCTCTGTCACTGAGGTTTTAATGTGGGTGAAAGTATGTACATTTCGAGGCCATCTGACAATTAACGCCAAAATTGAGGCACTGAGGCTTTCTTATTAGCCAAAGTATGTACACATTGTGGTCGCCTGACGGTTAGTGCCATCTGTCACACTCTGAAAGTCTCATGTAGGTGAAAGTATGTACATGCCCTGGCCCTCTGACGATTAACGCCATCTGTCGCGCACCGAGACTTACATGCGAAAGAATGTACATATCGAGACCAGATGGCGGTTAACTCTATTTGTGCTATATTGTGTGTGTGTGTGTGTGTGTGTGTGTGTGTGTGTGTGATGGGTGAAGCCATGTACACGCTGAGGTCGTTACGATTAAGCCCATATGTCAGCCACTGAGCGTAATAATATCTTCTGCGACTGAATAATGTACAAATTTAGTCACTTAGTCGTGAACCTTCTCCTATTATATTAACCTTTTAAAGCCTAGCGGTAACTTTACATACCACCAGGTTTAACATTAAAAAATTCTACGTGCTGCCCACATTGCGTTTATGTGTTTTGTACGGATCTCAGAACAAACAGCAACTTTTGCCTTATAAAACATTAAGAGACTGGTTTTTATAACCGAAGTGGAGAGTGTTCACAGCGCGGTACGCACTGAGTCCTTATATAAAACAGATACGCTTCGTCTTTAAAGGGTTAATATTGTACAATTATTAACTTTCTCCAGTTTGTGAACCCTTGTGAGGTCGATGTATGTTTTCCTTGGAATTTCGTTTTGATGTATTTTTCTACCCTCTTCTTCTGTCAAAGCACGATAGAAGTTGCAAGGTATTCGTGTACACATACTGTATGTAGATCAGAAACGTATGCATGCATGGGTGTTTTGTATACCAACGACATTTCAAAACATATTTTCCTGTTGTTATGTGTGTATTAGGTGTGAACTAATTAGGTCTTTGGTATGAAAGTTCAAAGTGAACAAAGCACTTCACACCCACGTGTATATTTCCCTTATGAAAAATAATTTGGAACGTACGTAGACTAGAGAGGTCTCAGCCGTGGTACTGATTGGCGGACAAATCACCGTGCTCTTGGCTCCAATAACAGAATGATATATTGTTAAACAGGAACAAGTGATGATGCTGCCCCCTGTGGTGGGGTTTGGAGACCGATGATTACTGATCCGTGTAGAGGTAAGGTGTGTTGCACACCGGCTAGAGCTAAGAGACTTTTGGGGCAGAGCAATAGGCTTTAATTTTACTGGAACTTCCGCTGATAGTTTCAGTCCACCTCTTTCTCAGAAATTAAAAATAACCACGCACTTTCTGAATGGAATCTCTAGGACCTCTAGTAACAATTTCTTCAGATCTATAGCATATTATTGTATTGGTCATTCTGCAGTGTGTGATGAACACAGTGGCAGGGAATTGTCTCTGTTTCCATCTTTAGGTGACTGGTTTCAGTGCACTTGCTAAAGGATTTGTTATCGCCTTTGAGGCAACTTCGAAAAATTGCGAAAAGCAACTATAAACTCCGTCATGTCTGTCTGTCCGTCCGCGTGGAACAAGTGGGCTCCCACTGGAAGGATTTTCATGAAATTTGGTATTTGAAGATATCTGTAAAATCTGTCGAGAAAATTCAATTTTGATTAAAACCCGACAACAGTAACAGGTGCTTTATATGAAGGCCTATGTGCGTTTATGGTAATATCCGCTCAATTCTTCTTAGAATGAGAAATGTTTCAGACAAAAGTTGTGGAGAAAATCACAAAACACATTTTGTGTCTAGCAACTTTTATCCGAGAATCGTGCCGTTTATGAGATAATGTGCAAAAATATGGTGACGGCGGAGAGGTCACAGATGACAATGCAATACGACGCATGCGCTTTGCATGCTGGGTAACAAAGGTTACAGACACGCTCAGAATGTAACACTTATTTCTTTTTCACGGCAGTAGTGGTTACGCGAACGTGCATCAATGTTACACTTATTTATTTGTTTATTTTGTTATCAGTGATTATATTTGGGATCCGCGCAGGTTTGTAGGCTAGTCGTCTAAGCACTAGGCTAGTCAGGATCATTCGTACACATAATACTGTACACATAATGCTGTACACATAATACTGTACACATAATGCTGTACACGTAATACTGTACACATAATACTGTACACATAATGCTGTACACATAATACTGTACACATAATGCTGTACACATAATACTGTACACATAATGCTGTACACATAATACTGTACACATAATGCTGTACACGTAATACTGTACACATAATGCTGTACACATAATACTGTACAGATAATGCTGTACACATAATACTGTACACATAATACTGTACACATAATACTGTACACATAATGCTGTTCACATAATACTGTATACATAATACCGTGCACATAATAGTCTACACATAATACTGTGCACATAATACTATGCACATAATACATATGATACTCGTGTATACATGCGCACATATACATACACACGCATATATATATACTGCATCTACATAGTGCGTGCATGCATACATACAGACATACATATATAAATACATAATCTTACATACATACATACATACTCGTACGTACATACATACATGTATATATACATACACACAAATATATATTGTATTTACATATTTGTGTACATGCATGCATACATACATGCGTACGTACACACACACACACACACACACACACACACACACACACACACACAGACACACACACACAGTGTATGGCTCAGTTGTTAGGCTGCTGACTGTGTATGCTACGCCCAATTTAAAATGAACTGCCTGTAACGCCAGTCCATCCAAATCTGCATGTCAGACCACTCCGTCTCCCACTTCTCATGTCTTGTGATCAATCTAAATCTAATTTCTGGATTCAAACCTCGCTGTCTGTGTCGGGCCATGTCGGAAGGGAATTGACGGGAGAATGGAGGAGTGGACCGTACTGGCGGCTGAGCGGGACGTTGCGGTACAGTGCAGGAGTGTCCATGCCTTGGAGTGTCTTCGGTCCACTCGAATGTCTTCTGCGATTCACAGTACCACAGTTACGAACCTGGAATTAAGGAAGTTAGGAAATGTTCGCGAAGTGTAACATATCTGGAGTATCCGCTTTTATAGTCCCTGGATTTTAAATTCGTAAATAATTTAAAGAAAAAAAAAAACCCGCGGCGTGTTATGTATTTCTGTCTCCACAAGACACATTGAGATCTTTTTTGAAAATAATGTTAGGTGATTTTATTTTATTTGCTATGTATTATTTTCGGCTTTTAGGCGAATTCGCAAAATTTAGAAAAGCGACTGTTATTTCCTTCGTGTGTGTGTGTCTATCTATCTGTCTGTCTGTCTGTCTGTCTGTCTGTCCTTCCGCATGGGAAAAATCGGCCACCGCTGGACGGAGTGTCATGAAATTTTGTATTTTAGGATTTCTCGAAAATCTGTCGAGAAAGTTACGTATTTGTTAAGATCTGACAACAATAGCGAGTACTTTACATGAATACCTGTGTACATTTATGATATTATCTTGCCGAGTTCTTCTTAGAATGAGAAATGTTTCAGACAAAAGTTGTAGAGAAAATAAAAACACACATTTTATATTCAGTAACATTTTTCCAAAAATCGTACGTTTTTTAGATAATGTGGAAAAATATGATATAGCAGGACAGGCCACAGATGACAATATAATACGGAGCATGCATTTTGCATCCTGGGTGACTAAGGCTACAGGCACACTCACGATTCGTAATACGGAAATAAATCAACCACAACCTTTCACTAGTTTCTGAATGAACTGATAAAGAACGAACACCATCTTCAACATATACGAAACTGTACAGGTTCTTAAGTTGTTAACTATAAAGTTTATTGTCTTCTGGGACGTGACGCCGTGTATTCTGGAGGCTTTCTTTCACACCTATGTGTATTTCCTAACATATTTTGGCCCTGTATCATGCAGTTACCACCTTTTCCAATTGGCTCGATCGCAGAGTCTTGTCATTTCATTCATATTTCTGCACCCCGTTTTCACTCGACCCTTACAGTTCTAACCTGAAGAGTGATGCAGTAGATTGCTTCGAAACGGTAGTCATTAGCTTAAGAATCACAAGAAGACTGTAACTAATATATAGGAATTGCGGTATACGCTGCTTTAAAGGAGGCGTACATAAACCTGTCAGATAAGGGAAGTCTCAAATTCTGCTCTTTCTTTTCTGTGACGCAACAGCGCAACTCGGGCCCAGGCCGCCTCAGTGTTGAGGTTCCTGTATCACACACACACACACACACACACACACACACACACACACACACACACACACACACACNCACACACACACACACACACACACACACACACACACACACACACACACAGCCGGTAGGACTCCTCTGAACGAGTGATGCAGTCCGTCGCAGAGGCCGCTACCCACACAACAAACACAAGAGATGAACAACCACGCCCTTAGCAGGATTCAAACCCGCGATCCCAGCAATTAAGCAGCTTCAGTCCCACGCCATAGACCGCACGGCCACTCGGATGGGCCAATTTTTGCTTTACTCGTAGTTATCTAGGTTGTATTTTGCTGCTAGTGTGTGGCCTGGACAACCCTGGGTCAGACAAGTGAGATCTATCCATCACCTGGCCGGCTAGCGCCCGCTCTACGCTTATGCGTCTTGGGAGGGGAACGATACATAGTTTGAATGAATCTTGTTTGCATAACAAAATGATAATTGAACGCAACCCCGTGGACGCCGGTATAGTGAATAACGGCGCAGGACGCGAAGTTCGACGGCTTGGGAGGCTGGGAAGTGTCAGCTTGGTGAGTGGGCTCAGTGGGCTGTCGTGTAGGAAAGGTACGCCTAGTCGTCGTTTGCACGCTTATCTCCTGCGAGCGACATGGCGTTGTCTAGCGATCGCTGGCCGCTGGGTACTGGGTCTCAGCCCCTCAACAGCCGTGGGTTTGAGAATCTTAATTTTTTGACTCGAAATGAGTACCAGGAATATTTCCCGGAGGGTAAAGGTGGCCGGTGCGTAGGGCTGACAACCTTACCACCTTGATGCGCCGATTATCTTGAAATCTGGTAGCCTCAACCTGCTGGAACCCTCAGGACCTGTCCAGGCCTGTACAGGGACTGCTTTACTTTAATTGTTTCACTTGCATCCAGTTCTACCAAACTTGATATTTAATCAACGGTTTTAGACGCGTTGGCAACAAAATTTCTCAAGAATGCTTATATTGCCTGTGCCATGTCTGTCCGTCTGTAACGGCTCGAGAGGTCTTCTCAGCATGGTCTGCATAGAAACGATGAGTCTAACAAGACAGGAAAGGTAGTATAGCGTAACATCCAGGCGCGTTCGCGTAATTATTGTTGCCGTGGAAAAGCAATAAGTATTAAATATTGTGAGTGTGTGTCTGTAGCCTTCGTTTTCGGGCTTGCAAGTCACATCTTTTGCCAGCCGATTTTTTTTGGGCGGGGGGGGGGGGGGAAGAATTGAATATAAATGTGTTTTAATTTTCTCTTTTGTCTGAAACATTTCTCATTGTAAGAAGAATTAGCGAGATATTGTCACACATTTGGGTAAGTCTTCTTGTAACCTGCCAATTATTCTTGTCAGATTTTAATAAAACTTGACCTTTCTCGACATATTTTTGGAAAATCCTCAAATATCAAATTTTATGAAAATCGGACCAGTGGGAGCCGTGTTATTTCGTGCAGATGGACGGACAGACTGACAGACATTACGAAGCCAATAGTCGCTTTCCACAATTTTGCGAATGCGTCTAAGAAGAGTTTAGTTATATTTTGTAAACTTCGGAAACGTTTATTTCAAGGAGAATTTCTGTTACTGGGTGAGAGGAACAAGAATACGTGATGGGGTATAAGACGGTGCTGAAGTGCTGTGTGGAGTATGGAGAAGATGAAGTGTGAAGTTTAGTTGAAGAAAAGAGAGAAATAAGGGAAGGGTACAGTTTGGAGCCCTTATTTTTTTAATAATGTTAGAGGTGATATTGCCCATGTTAAGTGGGTCCCTGTCACCACGGCATGGCGTGTCCTCAGGTTGCGGATGGAGGAACGGCCTCCAGGTATGGAGGGTAGCTGCGAATACATTGAATAAGCAGTCGCGGACAGCCGACAAGGGGTGGTCCTCCAGCTTGGGGGTTGGGCGAGGTGCTAACAACTACTCCCCGAAAAAAATTATGATGTTACGAAACAGCCTACAAAGCCTCGGACCTGGACCGATTCTTTGGTACGACCCCAGCTACGGAAAAAGAATATGAGTTTTGGAACATGGAATGTGAGGAGCATGTATAGGTCAGGGTCACTTATGACAGTGGTCAGGGAATTAGCTAAGTATAAGTTAGATTTAGTGGGTGTACAGGAGGTTAGGTGGGACAAAGAAGGGACTGTAAGAGCCGGGGAGTATACTTTTTTCTATGGCAAAGGGCAGGAAAATCATCAATTGGGAACAGGTTTTTTTGTGCACCAGAGAATGGTATCAGCAATCAAGAGAGTGGAGTTTGTTAGTGCTAGGATGTCATACATAGTGCTGAGAGGCCGCTGGTGTAATATCATTGTTCTGAATGCGCATGCACCAACGGAAGAGAAGGGTGATGATTCAAAGGACAGCTTCTATGAGGAATTAGAAGGGGTTTTTGATCATTTTCCTAAGTACCATATGAAAATTCTGTTAGGAGATTTTAATGCAAAAGTGGGGAGAGAGGATATTTTCAAACCGACTATTGGGAATGAGAGTTTACATCAGGATAGCAACGATAATGGTGTTAGAGTAGTAAACTTTGCCACATCAAAGAATCTAGTTGTTAAGAGCACTATGTTTCCGCACCGAAATATTCATAAATACACTTGGACCTCTCCTGATGGGAAGACCCACAATCAGATCGATCACATATTGATAGATAGGAGACGGCATTCCAGTATACTCGATGTGCGATCTTTCAGGGCAGCTGACTGTGATACTGATCACTATCTGGTGGTTGCGAAAGCTAGGGAAAGACTGGCAGTAAGTAAACAAGCAGCACAGAAGTTTGATGTAGAGAGATTTAATCTCAAGAAGCTGAGTGAACTAGAGGCTAGGAAACAGTATCAGCTTAAGATCTCAAACAGGTTTGCAGCTCTGGAAAACTTAAATGTTAGTGAGGACATGAATAGGGCTTGGGAAAACATTAAAGAGAATATCAAAATCTCGGCTCAAGAGAGTCTAGGTCTACACGAACGGAAGCAGCATAAACCATGGTTTGATGCAGAATGTGCAGAATTTTTAGATAAAAGGAAGCAGGCTAAAATTCAGTGGTTACAGAATCCAAACCAAAATAATGGAGATAATCTGCACAACGTAAGACGTGAAGCTAGTAGACATTTCAGGCACAAAAAGAAGGAATATCTGAAAGCTAAAATTAATGAAATTGAAACAAACAGTAAGAACAAGAATATAAGAGACTTGTATAGGGGTATCAATGAGTTTAAGAGGGGGTACCAGCCTAGAATTAATGTAGTAAAGGATGAGAAGGGTGACCTGGTTGCAGACTCCCACAGTATTTTGGCTAGGTGGAGGAATCATTTCTCCCAGCTGTTGAATATACACGGGGTTAATGATGTTAGGCAGATTGAAGTACACACAGCAGAGCCACTAGTGCCTGAGCCCAGTGCCTTTGAGGTTGAGATGGCTATTGAAAAACTAAAAAGTCACAAATCACCAGGTATTGATCAGATACCAGCAGAATTGATTAAAGCAGGGGGTAGGATTATTCGGTCTGAAATCCATAAACTTATTATTTCTATTTGGAATAAGGAGGAATTGCCTGAGGAATGGAAGGAGTCGGTCATTGTGCCTATTTATAAGAAGGGTGATAAGACAGATTGCAGTAACTATCGAGGCATATCACTTTTGTCGACTATGTACAAAATTCTATCCAACATCCTTTTGTCAAGGTTAACTCCATATGCAGAGGAAATTATTGGGGATCATCAGTGTGGATTTCGACGTAACAGGTCAACTACTGATCATATATTCAGCATTCGTCAAATACTTTAGAAAAAATTGGAATACAATGAGGCAGTGCATCAGCTATTTATAGACTTCAAGAAAGCCTATGATTCAGTTAGGAGGGAGGTCTTGTATAATATTCTCATTGAGTTCGGTATCCCCATGAAACTAGTAAGGTTAATAAAAATGTGCCTAAGTGAAACGTGTAGCAGAGTTCGGGTAGGCAAACATTTGTCTGACGCGTTCCCTATTAAGAATGGCTTGAAACAAGGAGATGCTCTGTCGCCATTGCTTTTCAACTTTGCTTTAGAATATGCCATTAGGAGGGTTCAGGCAAACCAGGAGGGCTTGAAATTGAATGGTACACATCAGCTTCTGGTTTATGCTGATGATGTTAATATATTGGGCGGAAGCGTACATAGGATAAAGAAAAATGCAGAAGATTTAATTATTGCTAGTAAGGAGATTGGTCTAGAAGTAAATGCTGAGAAAACTAAGTACATGGTCATGTCTCGAAATCAGAATGCAGGACACAATCACAACATAAATATAGATAATAAATCCTTTGAAAGGGTGGAAGAATTCAAATATTTGGGAGCAACCCTAACGAATCGAAACTCCATTCATGAAGAAATTAAGAGCAGATTGAAGTCGGGGAATGCTTGCTATCATTCGGTGCAGAATCTTTTGTCTTCCAGGTTGCTATCCAAAAACACAAAGATTAGGGTATACAGAACTATAATTTTACCTGTTATTCTGTATGGATGCGAAACTTGGTCTCTCACACTGAGGGAGGAACAAAGACTGAGAGTGTTCGAGAATAGGGTGCTGAGGAGGATATTTGGGCCTAAGAGGGACGAGGCGACAGGGGATTGGAGAAGACTACATAACGAGGAACTTAATGACCTGTACTCATCACCAAATATTATTCGGGTAATCAAATCGAGAAGACTGAGATGGGCGGGGCATGTGGCACGTATGGGGGAGGAGAGAGGTGCATACCGGATTTTGGTGGGGAGACCAGAGGGAAGGCGACCACTTGGGAGACCCAGGCGCAGATGGGAGGATAATATTAAGATGGATATTCGGGAAGTGGGATGGGAGGACATGAACTGGATTGAGCTGGCTCAGGATAGGGACAGGTGGCGGGCTCTTGTGAATGCGGTAATGAACCTTCGGGTTCCATAAAATGCGGGGAATTTCTTGACTAGCTGAGAAACTGTTAGCTTCTCAAGAAGGAGTTAGTTAGTTAGAGGTGATATTGCAGAATATGTTCGAGACAATTCGAATGCACCAACGACGGAACAGAAGCCAATTCCACGACTTTATTTGCGAATGACTCGGCCGTTTCATATTGTGCAATTAATGGTTCACAGAGAGAAATGTACCAAATTGCAGAGACTGGAATTTGCAATGAAATGTAATTGAATCTAAAAGTTCTCGCTTGTAACAGCGAAGACAAACTTAGGAGAAAGGAAATGGCTTGTATTTGGCCAAACAGCAAATGTTAAAAGACGAAGGGAATTAATTTGGGAGTAGAAAATGTAACCAATTAACTGCACAGCGAAAACATTGGATATATAAACGAAAAATTTGAAAATGTATAGGCTGTGAGACCTTAAGCAAACCTTGAATATCGTATAATGTAGATTTGGAGGCCGGAAAGAATTTTGAGAGTATTTATGGAAGGTTTTGTAAGAAAATGTGAGGGATATTCAAATGTGCAGCAAATAGTGTGGCTGAACTGGGTTATTAAAAACAGTAGGAAGGTAGGGTGCAGTACATGGCATTGAATATTGCTTAGGTCTGTTGCATGTGGACATTTGTACTACGTGACAGAGTAAAAAGTTGAGATGACATCTGCCGTCTTCTGGGATATTACGCGGCGTCGTGTGGTAATTGTTAATTGTAAGAAGTTTTTTGGAATTGCAAAAAATAATTTAAAGTTGGAGAATGGGTAAAAGGTAAAGCAAGCCCTGTACAGGCCAGAGCAGGTCCCGACGGCTTCAGGAGATTGAAGCTCCCAGATTTCAAGACAGTCGGGACATGAAAGTGGTAATGTTGTCAGCCCTGCTCACCGGCCGCCTTTACACCCGAGGCAATATTCCTGGTACTCATTTCTGTTAGAGGCTGAGTCGACCCCACAGTCGTGCGGCCGAAAGGATTATGTCAATGAAGAATTCCAATGACGCCATCGGGAATCAAACCCGCGATCTTCCAACTTGTAACGCGGTGCCTGAACCAACGGAGAGTTTGGTAAAGAAATTAAAAGCATGAAATAATATTACGAAATGTTTGAGGAGTCACTCAAAGAATGACATACTTAAGTAATGTAAAATGATTGAGAATGTATGATACAGAAAGGCAAATAGTAGCTCCGTAATTTATTGCCAAATGAAACGTGAGTGGGGTAAAGGGAATTGAGTTTATGGTTGTACAACAAATGTGAGAAGTTGAATAGTGTACCTGAAAGCAGGGATTTGTGATTTAAGATACATTGAAGAAATACGTGTATTTGAGCAAAGAAGGTGCCAACTGTATTTCGGGGGTGGGGAGGGGGTGGTCTGCATGACTTGTATTATTAAAATGTTTGAGAACAAAAACGGAGTCGAAATCTTAATACCGATATTTCGACATTTTTAATTTATGAAACCGGAGTACCGGTATCAATACCGGTAATTCCAAAACAAATTCTTTTCTCAATAAATTTTGATGGCAATTAGGTGCAATGACGTAAGCAAAAAACAAGTACTTACTTGAATTCATGTTCTAAATCAAACTTTTATTACAATAATAAATATTCTGAGAAAAAGTGTTAAAATACAGTTATTCGAAAGACAAAACTCGTTGCTTTGGGGGCCTGGTCTGCGCATCACGTGGCTACAGTACGCTACAATTCCAGGGAAGGCAGTCGCCTGGTTGTTGCGTGTTATGTTGGTGATACGTATGTCATGACTCGCCGTCACACATTGCTGTTACAGAACTGCCTCGCTAACAGAAAAATATTTGTATATTTTTATAATATAACAATTTCTGAAATTATTTATTGACATGCAATATTTACTTTTTCTTTTGTGTGCAACAAAGTGTTTAGTAAACCAGACCCGAGTCTCACGACGTTTCCAGGTTTCCGTTACATGCACTCTTTACTGTGTGTAACAATCCCTCAGTTGCAAATTCATTAATATTAATGATTTATTGTTGTCGATTTTATAACATTCATGTGAATGAACCAGAAACCATTATTTTTAAATTAGTACCGAAAAACCGGTATTCTTGTATCAATATCGGTATTTGGATACCGGAAAAATATGACTGGGATCCCGGTATTCGGGCCCGAGATCACGGATTTGTAAGCCCTAGTCTCAAGGAATGACGCAAAATAAGTTCAGTTGTGTGTTGGGAAACATCAAGTTGAAAGAAGAGAGCTGGCAAGAAATCGAAATGGATGGTTGTGGGAAGATTGAAAAGACTCGAGAATTTTCATCCAGCGACCATTATAAGAAGGAAGAAATTCTATAAAAGAAGAATAAGAAGTATCTCAAGTCAGCCAACCAATAAAATGTTTCTCCAATAACACAAGCTCACTTTTGGCTCGCATAATACACTTTGAATGACATCCCTGAATTCTTTTATGGACATCCGGTACTGTAATGGTGTCTGGCTTGTGGGTTCCCAAACAATAGACACCACAGGACACTGGATCTGTGTCCGTGGGGGTAACAGCGTAGCATCGCGTATATTCATTAGAAAACTGTAGGTGGTGCTGGCAGATCGCTTAACGAGCTAATCAATTGATCACGAGCCAAAACGTTCCTCCATTCATCATACAAAGCTGTGATCCATCATTCGGTCTCCGCAGTTAGAGAGTCTCTCTTTAGTTTTGTTTGAACTATCCTGTGATTCTTGTGTAATTTATTGTTACTTTCTTATAGGCGAAATCTGTAAAAACAATTAATTACTGTTGATATAAACTAGTTTAGCGTAGAAGAAAAATCCGCGTTCTCTTATAATAGCACAACACTTGAAGCGTGCTGCAATCTGTTCCTAGCATAACCCTATGAGTCATTTTTACAGTTCTCCTTTTGCATTCCCTCATGTTATCTGTCAGCTCAAAACTAAGGTACAGTCTCATCAAAATAAGCTGCACACATGCTCCATACAAATGCTCGTAAGAATGAATGAATAATAATGGAAAGGTAAATAATGTAATAATGCTGATGGAGATAGTGAAGATGAAATGTAAAGAGTCCATTGGAAGTGCACGGGTTGCTGTATGTACCATCTGGCTTAACATTATGAAGTTATGCGTTTCGTCCCACTGTCTGTTTCATACAGTTCTTAAAATGAGCAGCGACGATTTCGTCGGTTAGCGGAGTTTTTACGTAATTTGAGATACGAACTGGTTCTTTAAATACTTTTTGAATGGTATCAGGCTTCAAGTGGTAAGCATTGTGTCATAAAAACTTATGGGATAGTGAAGATGTGGATCCACACTTTCTTAAACTGGGCATTAGGTTTAAGTGTGTAATGATATTGACGCTGCAGCTGGTTTGTCCCGACAAAAACTTTTGCGTATATGCTCATATTAAATCGGACGATTATTGGGCCCCGCAAGCGGTCTGGATATGATGGTAGAGACATAAACTGCTGCCCAGCCCGGGAATCGAGATCTCGTCATTTAGCCCAAAACCTGTACGTAAGTGACTAAGCTGCCATTAAGGATTTCTCGTGACACTTTTTGTTTGAAGTAAACGTGATTCTGTCTTTCAGAATTAAAGGTTTATTTCAAAGTTTTCCTCTTACGAATTCCAGTCTGGTCCTGCTAGTATATGGTGTGAGAGAACTGTAAATGCGTTATTTATTACAAGTGAAAAAGACACGTTGTAAATTAAACCGGAGGTTTCTTGTGGAAGAAAGTATGTACATGTCGAAGTCGTTTGACGTTTAACGCCATCTCTCAGACACTGAATGTAACTACCGCGATCTAGTGGAAGATTAAAGTTCTCTGGGATGTTACTCCGTATTGTTTGGTAAATAGTTAGCCACGTTTTGAGGGCTCGTATTAAAAGTCAAGTGGAGGAATATACGTCATTCTGCTAACCGTTATGCGCCCATTGGTAACTACCCGTACCACTTGCTGTGTCTTTTACGAACTGTGGATTTTTTCAGCACAGTACATTTATATATTTCGTGTGATTCTCGAAATAAGCAGAGATAAAATTCCCAGATAGCCTTGACCTATTGACCTTCATAGTGAAGACTATCCCTTGTTGAGGTGAGGACGAAATTTTTGTGTTATATAATTTAGACGAATTTAGGATTTTGAGTTGTCGACTACATTTTTAAGTTATTGCCTTCAGAAAGCCAGACTATAATTCAGACTTAAGGCCACCTTATATATTGCAGTTTTAAGTTACGTTGTAGCTATAGCAGTTACTTAACCCTCGACGATTTGACAAGATGGATGTCTTAATGCAGTATCTTCCACATATTAAATACTCGATTTCGTATTATAACTTTCTACATTTCTATATGCAGTTAAAAGTAAATAAACTAAAAACTGTGACTCTTAAAGTTGGTTTGGAATAGAACTTACTCAAGGCATATCTAAAAGCAAAGCATGACGGCCCTATACGATCAATTAACAAGAAAAAGAGCTTTCTCCACAGGAGGTAAAGCAGTCCCCTGCCAAGATCAAGTCCCTCCGGGGGACAAGGCAAAGGGGATTCCCCTTGTATACACCTCACCCCCTCCCTCCCACCAGACATCACACAAACTTTCCAAGTGGACTGTGCATTCTTACACTGTTACAATCAGAATTCGTATTTGATCCAGGATGCTTGTCACAAATCAATGCTGCTATCATTCTATGCTTGTCTGGTAATAGAAGGGATACAAATTTGTAAATTGTTATGCAGAGTGTCAGACTGGTATTGCTTATAGACGCTTACATAGCCTGTAGCAATTCAGTGTAATTCTTACATACTAAATTTAAAGAGAAACAAGAAGAGGTCTTAAAGATGTACGAGGATCGCGTGGAGCAAGGGTTTTAAAGTGGAATATTGCAATGTGTAGACGCTTGAAACTCACGTAAATAACATTTAGAAATTCACTTATTCTTGCACACGAAGTCTAATCTGTGTCCATTACAAAGACAGGTCTGTCAGTGCCATTTTAAGAAAATGTCTGCTGTTGTGAGCGTCATACGAAACACATAAATAGAGTGTGTGGGCAAAACGGATATTTTTACGTCTCCTAGAATGTGATGTATATGTCCAGTCACTGTGTATGTAAAGAGTTAATTGGGATCCGTAAACACACATATACAAAATTTGTTACAAGGTGTGGGAGATTTTTGCTTGTTGCTGTCGTTGCTGTCACAAGTTTGTCGCGCGAATGCTGACAGTCCAAAGACACATACCGACACCCGTTTCTTTTTTTGGATAATTCGTTGCAGCTGGCTGACGGCTAGGCTGCACAAACGGTCTTATTCACTGCGGAAACGGAATTTTCCGTGTCAGGTTTTCAGACAATATTTGTGCAAAGTTTAACACTTTTCTTGCCATCCTTATAAAATCTTACTTCAGGAATATTGCCTTCGAATTATTATTACATTTTATTTCGAATGTTATTCCTGAGACCTGGGAATGGCATATCAGTCAGGCGGCTTCATACGCCAGTTCCTTGCAGGGCTGCTTTCCAGCACCAGAGTAAAGCTCGGTACTCTGATAGAAGTTAAGCTGTTCAGAAATAAGACTATTATATTTCTCGCTTCTCCCACATCCGCCGTTGTTTTTAAACGCGTTCGCAAAGTTGCGAGAGGCGACTATTAGCTTCATCATGTCCGTCCGTCCGTCCGCATGGAACAGCTAGGCTCCCACTGGACATATTTTCATGAAATTTTACGTTTGAGGATTTTTAAAAAATCCTTCGAGAAAATTCAACTTTCATTGAAATCTGACAAACACAATGGGTACTTAACACCAAACATGTGTACATTTATGACAATACCTAGCTGAATTCTTCTTAGAACGAGAAATTTTTCAGAAAAAGGTGTATATAAACTGAAAATGCATATTTTATGTTCAATAATTTTTTCCGAAAATCGTTCCCTTTTTGAGATAATGTGGAAAAATGTGGTACAGCTAGACAGCCCACAGGTGAGAATATAATAAGGCGCATGCGCTTTGCATGCTGGATAACTAAAGCTACAGACACACACTCAGAATGTGTAATACTTACTACTTTTTCACGGCGAAAATAGTTACGCGAACGCGCCTCAGTATTATATTATACTTACATTGCCTCTCTTGCTAATTTTCAGCACGAGGGCGCAGTTGTGCATAGTAATGCAACACAAAGTGGCCAACGTATCGGTTGTGGTCACTTCTGGTACTTTGTGCGTTTAGGCTTATTTTTGCCTGTTAGTTAAGTCGATCTCGACACACTGTGGATTGATTATGAAGTGCAGCTGTGAAGCGTGGTTTAGGAAGGCTATGGACACACACTGGTCCGAGAAATTGTCGCTTTAAATGTAGACATAAAAGAAAGTATACCCTCGAATACCCCGCGAAAGCAGCAACTGAGAATCCATTCTGGTAGATTGAAAGTTTTACTTTTTTTTTGTTTACTTCTTCTAGTGTATTACGCGAAGTAGTATACAAAATTATACAAATTCCTTAAAAGGTGTTTTATATATTCCAGTCCATTCATTATAATTCAATTTCTGTAATTTTAACCAACAAATACACATATAATTTCATGGCAGTTGTGGTTTTCCACGTTTCACTACACCGTATTGATGCGTTTGTCTTTATACATCCCTTCTTTGATGTTATTAAAGTGCAAAATTTGTTTTGCTTGGTGGACATTAACGAAGTTTATATTTTCCGTTCGGTGCATTGTAATTCAATTTTTTAAATTCTAACCAACAAACGCACACGCGCAGCAGTTTGGTTTTTACGTACTGACGTCCCACAGCCGTCAGAAGATGCCATTGGGATAAGGAACTGTGTCAGCGCAGGCGCAATAATAACTTGTTAATAAATAACTAAAGATACAATAGGAAGTTCTCGTGGTCTATTTAGTATAGTGATTTCCTAGTGCCTTCTTGTTGGGACCGGGTGTAACCAAAGGACCGAAAACAGGGCAGTCGGCGTGTCACTGAGATTATAGTCTGGAGCTTAGCGAATTTGGAGCTGATGTGTTAATCGCAAAGTCTGGTGGCTGTCCCTGGACGTGTCTCGTGTGGTTTTCTGATTCCTTAGAAAAGAATCATTATAATCTAAACACTGTGGTAGGAGAAACTGAAGATTCAACACCACTAACACAGTCCACTTTTAATACCTTATGATCCTAATCCAGTTCATCCACCTTCACCTCCAGTTCATCTTGACAAAACACCTGCGTAAGATGTATTCTGCTCTTAGTTTTGTCCTTTAATTTCTTTTCCTTTTGCCATTCGGGTGTTTTTCAACAGAATCTCTACAAAAATTCCTTTCGTGTGCCTCTTCTTGTCCATCTTACCTAAATATGTAGCCCATCGTGATCACGTTTCACTACAGAGGAATATCCTGCAAACAATAACAAAAAGGAAGGCTAACTAGATTGGTCACATATTGCGTTGGAACTGCCTTCTAAAACACATTAGTGAAGGGTAGATGGAAGGAAGGAAGGAAGGAAGGATTGAAGTGACGGGAAGACGAGGAAGAAGACTTGAACAACTACTAAATGACAATAAGGAAACGAGAGGATACTGGAAACTGAACGAGGAAGGACTAGATCGCACTGTGTGGAGAAGTCGATTTGGAAGAGGCTACAGAATGAGTGGAACACACACCTAATTTTGTGACGAATTTAGAGTATCTCACCAGGAACTAAGACGTTGCAAGGAACTGGGTTCTTTCCGCTACAAAAAACTCAGTACTTTAAGTGCAAGGTGCAGCAGACGCTTTGGAGGCCACCTCGTCGAACTGTGCCCTCACGACCTTGCATTCATGTCTGTGCGATGCACCGACCTATGAAGAGTTGATTGTTAATGTTATTAGCTTGGGGCACGTGTAATTCATCTTGATTAGGCGACAGAAAGAAATTGAGAATGGGGTTCCTTTTGAAAGATGGTAGGGGAGGAGCTGTTATGGACAAGTGGTTAGCGGAATGGGTCCACAAGAAAATATGCTGAGGCACTCCTTGGATTCGTTGCCTATTTTATTTCCCTCTAGCTTTAGTGCTTGAAGCATGAAGGGTGTAAGGTGGAGTGTGATTGGATTTGTTTGGCAGTGCGAAGTTTGTCTTCAGACCTGCGCCCTGCGAAGTGTCAAGGACATCCAAACAGGGTAACTGATAAACGCGACGTCCACACTTAAGGAATCCTGGAATTCATCTAAATAATATTTGAAACTAAAGCTTCACCCTCATACGAAAAATTAAAAATTAGTCGCTCAGTGCTCTCGAGCGTTAGAATGATAAAACGTGCAAGTAAATAATGCACATTAAATAAACAGGGGTTGATGGGGCGTAAACTTAGTTTCCGCTGGCCTTCAGAGAGTTTATAGTCAAGATTTAAAAAATTAATTATCGCTTGTAAAATATTTCTTAAAACATGAAGGATTAAGCTTCTAACCCGTTCCGCAGATCGTGATTCCTTGGTTCGTATCTCACGCATGTTGTCCAAGGGTTCGTTTCTAACGCACGTGATATCTCGATTCGTTTCTCACGCACGTGGTTCCTCGGTTTCTTACGCACTCGATCCATCGGTTAGTTTTTCACTCACATAATCCACCGTTTCGTTTCTCACGCGCGTGATCCCTCGGTTAGTTTTTCACTCACGTGATCCATCGTTTCGTTTCTCACGCGCGTGATCCCTCGGTTAGTTTTTCACGCACTTGATCCCTCCGTTAGTTTTTCACGCACTTGATCCCTCGGTTAGTTTTTCACGCGCGTGATCCCTCGGTTAGTTTTTCACGCACTTGATCCCTTGGTTAGTTTTTCACGCGCGTGATCCCTCGGTTAGTTTTTCACGCACTTGATCCCTCGGTTTCTTTCCGTCTTCTGTTCGTGTTAACAGAGCAGCTTCGGAAGTGTTACAGACTTTGTTTGGTGCTTATTTTGATTATACTTTTATTGCTGTAGTGATATATCCCCTGTCTTTGCTACGTTTGCGATCCGTCATCCTGTATCACGCAACCACTCTGACGTAACGATTTTCCGTTCTCTCCATTCTCATTATTTGTTGTTTTTTAACATAAAACATTCGGAACCACAGAAAAGCGCAGATTTGGCCGCTATTCCGTGGAATTTCTGTAAAATTTATTTTGTCATTCCTTTAGTAATGTGTGTTTTGTACTTTGCTGGTTACAGGGTGGAAATGGTGGGAGATGATTAGGGCATGTCAATCCAAGAATGGAAGCAAGAAATACGTACAAAATTTATGATTGGAAAACCTCAAGGAAATAGGCCATATGACGGTGCTACGTTTAGATGAAAACTTATTGTTTGCTGGTTTAGTGGAAAATGTTCTCTGTATCTCACATTGCACAGCATGGAAAGTGGGACAGTTAACTGACGCTGTGGTACGGTGGGTGTTGGCGGAACTAATCGCAGCCTCGTACGACGTACAGTCGCAGAATTTGCTTGGAGATACTGAGGAAAACCACAGAAACCTCAGTGAAGCTGGCCTGTATCCTCGCCTTTTAACCCACGGCTTTCTGAGTACGAAGCTGTAGTGCCAACCTTTGGAATGCGACTCTCTTAGTTAGATGTTTGTGAGAATGTGAGTATGTTGGCGGCCTTAACTAACAGAGAACTTCGTGCGGAATAGTTCTTACCTGCTAACATGCATCTCGCATCGCAAGGCCCCGTGTTTCAAAACTGGCTGCCTACAATGATATGTGTTAACAACCACCTCGTACGCACGTACTAAAATTTAGAATTAAAAATTTAATAAACTAATAAATTAAATACATAAAATTGTAAATTAATAATAAAGAATAATAAATAAAGAAATAGCTAAAATAAATGAATTAAATAAAGACTTAAAATTTTGAATTTAAATAAGTGTGTACGGTTTGGTTGTTATTACACATCATTCTATATAAACACGTACGCTGTGTGGACAGTGTAAAATTCGCTTTCTACAAGCCTACGTGACCCTACTGAAATTAGTCTTTAATTAAGAAGACCTGAATATTTGGACTGGCTCATCTGGCTGAGTAGAGAGGTTTAAGTTGTGGACTGTTTTGTACAAGATAAAGAGCCTTCAGGTTCCGTGTAACACGTAACATTTTGTCTACCTGAGCGGCTGTCAGCTTGTTAAGAAGGACTCTTAAATGTTATACTCGCTTTCTTAGGACTAAAAGACAGTAACAGAACAGGACTGTATACTTACTTAAGTACCGTGCGTATAATCATACTCACGAGATGAAAGGTAAAGTTGTCTGCTTTGTTAGGCACCACAATCAGAAGATGTATGCCGGAGTGGAGGTATAATTCCATGTGTTCTTTATCTCGGTAGTGAATGACAAGTAGAGGTATATAAGTTACATATTTTACGCCCAATACACTTTTTCTGCAAGTACCCCAAAGTGTCAGAATAGTTACACTGCATGTAAGTTGCCTAACTTGTTACTCGTCATCCAGTATTGTCACTTTAATTAAATGTAAGAAGTTACCGTGCATTCAACACGTAGCAGACTTTGTGAAAGGAATCGACTCCATGTACTTTATAGTCTGGAGAAATTTCGGAAAGGAGCGTTTGAAGACGATGGAAAAATACGAGAGGATAATATTAAAATGATTATACTTGCGAGGTGTATTGAAATGGCTTACGATAAGATATATTAACAGGATTCTGTTCTGTCTACAGCAAAACATCGGGTACTAATACTAAAACTTAATTAAGCATTTGCGTAGGCAGCCACAGATGTAGGTAGTTATTTACTTAATTACGTATCTAATTATATGTTTAGAGAGTTACGTAGACGTCTGCCTCGCTATGGGGTCATTATATAGCGTTAGTGGGTCATATGGCCCCCATGAGGGGGGCGAGAAACTCATGCCAATAGTCTGGTCGGAAGACCTGAAGGAAAGAGGCCATTTGCATGACCTAAGAATAGATGGATGGGTAGTTTGAAAATGGATTGTAAACAAGTAGGATATGGACTGGTATTATCTGACCGGGTATAGAGACAGTTGCGGATTTTGTGAACACGGTTGTGATTCCTCGCTTTCCATAAAAGGTCGGAAGCCTTTCAATCTCGTGAAAAATCATAAATTCTTCGTGAAAGGTCACAGCACGAAGTTGAAAGGTCTTCTTGTAATTTAAGCTTCTTGAAATTTGGCAAAAAGATATTCAGTTCCACGGAGCTCCTGTATAACCATATATTAATACGGTGCTCTTTAATTACATTCAGCCGTCGCTTTCGCGGGGTTTAATTTACAAGATCCCCCGTGTAAAGCGAAAATCGGCCCATAATTGACCCCGCCCCCTTCCACCAACCGATATTTTAGCATATTTTAGTGTTTTTCTTTTCTTTGCAGAAACATTGTGATGGGAGCAGCTTTCCCCCTTTTAACCTCACTGAACATAATGCTATATGGCTAGAAGTCCTGTTCGGGTTTTCATGCTCCAAGTGATGTATTTTTATTTTTGGAGCGACCTCGCAAATTTGCGAAACTGCGGAGTACGAATCCGCGAAAAGCGAGGGATAAGTGTATGTCTGTATACTTTAACCTGTCTACCGTAGCAGTAACTACGTATACCACGTGATTTAACCTTATAAAACCCTGCCTTCTGTCACACACTGTGGTTTTTATTTTTTGTGTGATTCTTATAAGAAACAATGCTTCTTCCCCCCGTTCTCGTGCGGTAGGAACGGAATTTTTAAGTTACTTAGACCAATTTTATTCTTCAAAAAGGCCGTGACGTGGCTCAGGCGGTTAGTCGCTGGCTTTTCACTGCGGAGGCCGGGGTTCCGTCCAGGGTCAGTCCATATAAGGTTTATGATTTACAAAGTGGATCTGGTACAGCTTTATCTCCGAGTACTTCGGTTTTCCCCTGTCAGTATTTTTCCACTATTGCCCAGTACTCATCATCATCTTAATAATACTGTTATTAGAATGGCTAGCGGGCAAAGCATGGGAATCTTCAAACAGATCAGTTCTTGTATTCAATTTATTGTGCCAATTAAATTCACATTAATAGTCAAGATCATCTTTGGTTGTTGAGCATCAATTATTTTAAAGTTTTTCATTCCATGCATTTTTACATAAATGTAATCAATTAACAACTAATTAATGACTTATAATGTGCATTTATTTGGTACAATAAATTGAATAAATTAATCTCAAAATGCACAGAATCAACAGCTTCAAAATAAGATCAGTTCTGCTACGTATGTCGGGAACATTGCGCAGACACGTACTTTAACCTTTTAAAGCCTAGCGGTAACCTTACTTACCACCAGGTTTAACATTAAAAAATTCTACGTGGTGCCCACATTGCGTTTATGTGTTTTGTACGGATCTCAGAACAAACAGAAACTTCTGCCTTATAAAACATTAAGAGACTGGTATTTATAACCGAAGAGGAGAGTGTTTACAGCGCGGTACGCACTGAGTCCTTATATAAAAGAGATACGCTTCGTCTTTAAAGGGTTAAAGTGATGTGTCTTGTTACGCGCCATAGGCCACTTTTCTGCTGAAACTCTACTTACCGCTGTCATGACACGCATTCCTCCATCATGATGTGTCATCGTCATTAGCATTATCGATCGTTTTTTCAATCAATCAATTATAGGATTTATGAGATAGGACGTATCGCTTGGATATCTGAATACTTTTAACATGGGCAGTGAACTGTGGGTGAAATATTCAAACACAGGCAACCTGAAAACGTTTCATATTTTAACACCTGGTCAGTCAAGGCCTGTTGTTAACGTTCAGATATCAATAGTCTCTCTGTGTTACCCTCTGCCGCGCTTGATTAACCCTTCAGAGCACAATGGTGATTATATATATCACCTGTTTCAACTTACAGGGTTCTGCATTTAGCCCTCACAATGCACAGTGATTATGTCAGCAAACTTTACCGAAAATGCAATTTTTGAGGTTTTTGCAGCAATGTAAAGGTAAAGTTGTCTCTGTTCACGCTATGAAGGCATAACGGGGGAATAGAAATGTAGCTCCACTCATTCTTAACCTCGGCACTAGATGGAAATAAGTGGTTAACTTCATGACCCGATCGCTTTACCCCTGGGAAAGAACGCCGGTACCCACTGAAGAGGGGGGCCGGTGTGCACCACAGACGTTATGGACGTTTTGGAGAAGAGAAAATCTCTTTTCCATGCCGGCATTTGAAAGGCGGACCACCCAGCCCGTCGCTATACTGACTTCGCTACTCCGCATCCTATTCTGTGATACGACGTTTCATTAACGAGTAATCGGATTTCGACGTTTCGACACAAAATAGTGTCTTCATCTTTAAGGGTCGATAGATCCAAGACGTATCGACACTTGAAGACGAGGACACTACCTTGCATCGAAAAGTCGAAACCAAATTACCCATTGTCGAACCGTCATATCCCAGCAGAATGGAATCCTCAGTGTCAGACACTTGGTCTTCTTAATAAGGAGTGCTTTTTGTGAGGTACGAATTTAATTTAGATAAATTTCGGGCTTCAAAGAGGTAATTCACTTCTTGTTTGTGTTTAATTGACGATCTTGTTCTGTGCCCGACAAATTGGTAATTTCAATTTGACTGAAAGCATTGCCCAACCCTCCTTCTATTCAACTTTAATCTAGCCTAAAAATAGCTCTGCTGTATCTCGCGTCGTAAAATCTGTCGCCTTGAGTTAGCTTCCTTTTGTTAAATTAACCCTTTAATACGAAGATTATTTTTCAAGACGTCAGCTCTTGGTAGGACGAAGCAAGTGCAAACTGAATTATTAAACGTTATTTTGGTGTACTTCAGGTTTGAAACGATTATGGAGCCTGTACAGTCCGGTTCAGATGTTTCGCTTCTTTTTTACCTTAAAGTTTCTACGACGGAAGCAAAATGCGGTTGGAGAGGTTTGTTGAACTTTCCATCTCAATGTTTCATGTCCGAAACTGTGTTCTAAACTGATGATGGGAGCACAATTCTTCGTCGAAACGTCGGGCAACTATAACCAACAACGCGGCTCGGTATACTGAATATACTGAAAACTCATATACATCAACGATATTAACAGCCACATTTTGACATACATAAAGTGACATGTTTAATGAAATACATAAATGTAAGTTGACTGTATTCTAATAGATGCCTGGGTTGTGATTAGATTCTCAGAGACATGTTTGTGTCTGCAATGAATGGATATAAAGGCCATGGAGGTATGAAAAATACCAAAGAAGACATTTGGCAAATATGTGCACTCCCTTGCATTAAACTTCACTGGAGTTAAAATTTAAGTTTGTCGGAAGTAAATGGCAAAATATATTGTAAGCGTATTATTACAATATCCCTGTGTGGTGTCGACGATATATAGCTTACAGATTAAAATTATACGGGGCTCACATTAAAATCAAGTGCATAAAAACATGTGACATTGATAACCTCGCTTCGAGCTTGCTGAGTGGTACATCCTGTACATCACCAAGCTGTGTACATTATCAGCGGACACTTGTGCATGTTATGCCTGCTGCACTTTTCCCGAGATCGAGGTATCCTGGTTACATTCTCGGGAAAAGCAAGAGATTTTTTAAAAGCCGTACAACGGCTCGGGCGGTTAGTCTCCGACCTCTCACCGCGGAAGACCGGGTTCGATCCCGGGTCAGTAGATATGGGATTTGTGGTGGACAGAGTGACACTAGGACAGGTTTTCCCCCCGAATACTTCGGTTTTCTCCGTTAATTTCATTCCATCGGTGCTCCATTACACGGAAAAAACAAAAAAACAAATTATCTTCATCACAGGGTTGCACAGTAAGCCTCAAGGCTGTGGTGCATCCGTAGCTTCTGCTGCTTGTCCCTTCACCACAAAAAAAAAATTATCTTTTCCCAAGCGTCCGGACAGTTTCTGGAGCCAACACGGCCTTCTGTTCAATGGGTAACGAAAACTCTGTTCCACGTGGCAAAGTGACAGAGGCGCGAGGTGGTCAGCGCTCACATTGATGGAACACCGAGTTAAATAATGCCTGGAGTTACGTTTCCACTAAACCATACGCCATGACACAGGGTAATTTTACCACTCTTACAAGTTTCCTGTCCGTCTTGGCGTATTTGAGATGCTTAAGCGAAATTGAACGAATGGTTCTGAAGTGTTAACTTTGTGCCTATACTTCCTAACTTGCTTAGTATTAAGGCAGACCATACGTGCAATATTTTCATGTGGGAGATCTCGTAGTGATGGCGTCACACAGGTGGATAAGAACCGTCGGTCAAAAGTTTTTTTTGTGTGTTGGGTGGTTTAATGCTACATGTTTCGGCTTAAGAAGAAACCATCATCTGACAAATAAGACGCTAAAGAAATTCTTATGTAAGTTGCATGATATTCAATGAAATATTCTGGGGCTAGCAGCGGCTTCAAGTGATTAAATGGCAAGTAAACGAATGTTTCGAGGATAATCTCTGTCCTCGTCATCAGTTCTGCTGACGCCGAGGACAGAGACGGCCCTTCAAACGTTGGTTTACTTGTCATTCAACAACCTGGAGCCGCTGCTAGCCCGAGAATATTTTATAGAATTTAGTCCTCGTGAAAGCGTTAAATTACAATGCATAATATTGTTTTACGTCATCCATATATGTGGTTGGGATTCAAACTTCACAAAAATGTCATTAAAGTTTGTGACAAGCCGAAACCAGTTATTCTAAAAATTATGTTACATCCAATAAATGTGATAAAATAAGAATATTTAGAGAAGAATCCTCACTCACATGCGGAAGTACTGTGATACTATTTCTGTTCATAACTTTTTAATGCTGCATTTTTAAAGTTTTTGTTTTATCACATTCATTGGATATAAAATAATTTTTGGACTAACTGGTTTCGAGCTATTATATACTCTTATTACATTTTTTTTTTTGAATTTTGAATCCAAACCATATATGTCGGTGATGTAAAAACAGTATTATGCAACTTACATAACAATTTGTTTAATGTGTTATTTCCCTGATGATGGCTTCATGTTAAGCCAAAACATGTTGCATTAAAACCATAAAATATGAGAGAAGGGCTGAGATTTACGTTTATAGTGCACCTGTCTGTCTGTAATAACCGCAGTGCTGTAAATGGTTGGAGCGACAGTTGAAAAGAAAGCGAAGTTCGTTAAGCATCATACTGAAATTCCCACCCCGATTAACGATATCAAATTAGAGACGTCAGTAGGAAGCGAAGGGTCCAGTAGCGGTTCTGTCACACTGTTGTAGGAGCCTGCAGGGGGGCCACGGTTTAAGTTTCCTTTCATCAAGAGGAATGAGGGAAAAGACAGAGAAAGATATCTTTTGCACCCCAGTCTCGTACTTACTTCGATTATCCCAATTTCCGATTTTCTCTCTCTGGTCCAAGAACACCTTTCTTATCCTTCCTCAAGAGTTCTTACACCCAGTGCCACAATTAGTCGAAGTAATAGGCCGGTGAGGATCAGTACCAGACGTGAATCCAAGTGGTAACACAAACAAAGGAACCGTGTCTTGTCCACTGGGGTACGTTGCCTTTGGCAACTCGGCCCTCAGCTCCAATTTAGAAGATGGATACACGAGTCAAGGTCCATTAACCGTGCGAACCTGAAATTCATCTAAATAACTCTGAAAGAAGAGTTCGATGCAGACTCACAGGGTTGGTTATGCGGTGCTGTTACCCGAATGTTTAGTCATATGCCCATTTACAGTTCTTGTCCTCCTTAATTTTATTTTCTAAAACTCATTATTTCTGCCTAAGTTCTGAGTACTTTAAATTTGACGAAAGTAACATCAAAGTTGCGCACTGTAGCCAAGTCTGTAAATATACACATACAATTAATATTATATCGTACTGACGTAAGTAAGCCGATCCCAGTGGCCGAGCCGTCTAAGGCGTGGGTCTGCAGCCGTTAGCTTGCTGAGATCGTGGGTTCGAATCCCGCCGGGGGCATGGATGATTGTCTCTTGTGAGTGTTGTGTGTTGTCAGGTAGAGGTCTCTGCGTCGGGCTGATCACTCGTTCAGAGGAGTCCTACCGAGTGTGGTGTGTCTGGGTGTGATCCTGAAGCTTCGATACCGAAGAGGCCGTGGCCCACTAGAGGCTGTTGCGACACTGGAAAGAAAACTGACGGAAGTGAAAAAATCTCTTTTCAAATGAGTATGTGATCAACTTTAACGCAGTTGTTATTGATGTTACTATCAGATCCTTAGAATATTTGGCAACATGTTTCGACCCACATTTATTATCATGTTTAGACCAACAGATAACGTAAAATAAATTCCAATTGCATGCGTAACTTATACATTGATAGACTGATATCGGAAATCCACAATATTTGACTTATTTTCACATTATATCAAATTATCACATATTTTAATGATACTAACTCTGTAATACTCGTATGAAACATGTGTTATATTTTCAGTAAAAACTGAAATGCCACTCTGTCAAAATAACGAATGTGCGGTGAAGTCGTCGTGAAATTATTTTAGGTCCTCTCCGAAATTTTCCTAGAAAGGCTGAAGAAAACAACAAGCAACGTCAGTGAATGTAGTCAGTGTTCATCCGAGATTCGAACCCTGCACGTAGTGAACAGAAGTCAATATAGTTAGTGCAAGAAACAGATTCCTCGGTTAGAATGTCGTAACCGGATATATCGTCTCGTCTTCCGATCTGAACTGTAATTAAGTGCACGGCTTGCAGCTGATTGTCTTGTCCAGCCTTCGAATGGACTGCCCCACCACAAGCACGCCACTTAAATCTTCCCAACTAAAAATTAATCACTTTAATTGAAGGGTTTCGCTAATAGGTAAATTGAAGGGTTGCGTCCCTCCTCTGCTCCGTCTCGTCTCGTTCGCCTCCTAGAATACCAAGCGTTTACAGATGGACCGCCTCTCACGTTCTTGAGTGGGCCTACACGGAAGGGGTAACGCGGAGTGTAAGTTACCTTACTGTTTCAAACGGTGGTCGCCTCGCCTGTATGTTCTATTGCTAGTTAATGTTTATCGAAATACACGTTTTTTGAACCAGCAGAGAGGTTGAAGTTTCAAAACATATTTTGTTCAGAAGTGTTACATTTTACGGAAAATTTTATTTAACAAAATATTGTGCGTGATCGAAAGAGTTGGATCCCTGTTAGGCGCCACGCTAGAAGAATTTTGGTGTTTGCTCTTTCACTGCAAGAAGTTACCGACTTTTATTTAATGTTGGCAAGACGAATTTGTTGTAGAATAATTAAACACCTTCTGAGAAGCTGATGGTCACTGAGCTGGCCAGGAAATATTTTACGGTTAATGAAAGCGGCGGCAAGTTATTTCTCCGTTCTCAAGAACTCAGTTGATGCGTATTTGTTGCATATCTGTCCCGTTCACGTCACCGCTTCGTTATTCACATTCTCAAAATTTTCTGTAATTTACGCTTACTAGTGTGTGCCTCACGCGGATTTTCACCTTTACCCTTCTGTTCACATTTCACGTATTTTCCATCCGTGCTACATAACCCGCCCATCTCATTCCCCTTTATTATATTTCCCCAGTAATATCTGCCGAACTGTGGCGCTTTCCATAGTTTAATTTTCTCTTCTGTTATTTTCCTTTCGCTTGGGTGTAACTTTTCTCCTCACTCCTCTCTTCTCAAACACTCTCACTCTAACTTTAGTGTGAAAGACAGAGCTCATAGCACCGGACTAAGATGCAATTTTGACGTTCTTACTGTGCGTGAAAGTAGGTATAAGATTACGGTGTCCTGTTTTGTGACGTCATGGTATTTGTAGATGTGTGCCCTGCAAATCGATGTAGTATGCTCCACAACTCAGCACGTAAGATTATGTAAGAACCGACTTATATGACACTGGCGATGAAAATATTACAGGTTTTCGAAACGTCGGGAACTGCTCATCGGACGAAACGGCGTCAAATTCTAGAGGATAAGAATCTTAAGCTACAGCGCTGTTAGAACTTCAAGTTTTGCTAATATACAAATTGTTCTGGTGGCCCTTTGTTTTTTGGTTGCTTCAGTATTTCAATTTATATTCATACGAATGTAATGTGAATATTGTGCAATATAAAAACGAAATATTTGAGACTGTAAGATTTTGGTTTTGTAGATTTAATCGTTGTGGTTTAAGGTACGATATGGGATACAAATGTGTCCATCCATGTATATGGTTCCGTATTTTAACGTTTTAAAATGGAGATACATTTTGTTATTTATTGTGCTGTGGGAACTAAATTAATTATGTATTATTTAGATGAATTGCAGTCTTTAAATATTAAACTGAACGTTTTACATGCGGGGTACATTTAGTTACCGTCAGTTGCGTGTGCTTATATTTAGCCATATTTAGTTACATGTGTTTACATTTAGCTAATTTATTTACATTTAGTTACTTGTAGTTACATTTAGCTACATTTATTTACATCTACATATATTTATTTACATTTGTTTACGTTTAGTTACATTTATCTACATTTAGTTACATTTAGCGACATTTGTTTACATCTATTTATATTTATTTACATTTATTTATGTTTAATTACATGCGGTTACATTTATCTACATTTAGTCACATTTATGTACTTTTGTTCGATGTATTTACATTTAGCTACGTTTAGTTCCATTGAACTACATTTAGCTACATCTAGTTACATTTAGTTACAATTATTTCTGAAGTGATTACTCTTTGCTGCTCAGTGATACTATCGCAGTATGAAGAAAGGTATGCACGTGTGTGTAGGTGGTATGGAGAAGATGCGCACAAATATATGTTGGGTATAAAACAATAGGCTATAAAGCTGTGTAATTTACTGTTTCTTATAAAGGCATGTATAAATATATAAAAAACAAGTTGAATGATGTTCAGTGTTTTGTACTCCCCTCCGCCCCCCACACATTTTGGATAAAATTATGTGTGCAATAGCAACAGGCCTGTAAAGTATCTAAAAAGGATAAAATAAAACTAATACTTAAGATTACGTTTGCAAAAGAATATTAATGTGTCTTTTGGGATTTGGTGACGCGGGACGTCTTGAAATATGGCTCGTTCGAGTTCAATCGAGTTTTGTTCAAGTTCTGTTCTTGTTCTGCTTCCAACTGTGTAAGAAGTCAGACTTTGTGTCGCGATTCCTAGTGGGCCAGAGCAACTAGGAGATTATATCGTGCTTTGTTTTGCTATTCCACAGTGATCGGACTTTGTTTTCTGCTTCATTATTCTCTTAGTGCAGAACAACCGTGGATTCTTGATAATAAATTACTGTACGAAAGTGTGTTCAAAACTTTACAGTATTGAGCATTTACTTAATTATTATTTAATGCCTGAGATAGATAATTTCTATCCCTTATTTCTCTTTGCTATGCAAGTAAGATCGCCGAGTTTTTTCGACCAGAACCCTACATGAATTTCGAAGTATTGCACCAACTATAATTCTAACAGTCTTCTTTCGTAGATTAAAGGTCTTTTTACTGTAAGAAAAAGTATCACCAGAATTATTCCATATTTCATTATAGTGTGAGAATAAGCAAAATGAGTTTCTTCAGGCTGTCGTTATTGCTGATTTGAAACACAGACCTAAAGACGTAACACATTCCATACAGTTTGGATGGCATTTTATGGACATGATTCTTGCAACTGAGGTGGCTAGCAGTTTCTAACTGAAGGACAGTTTGTACAGGTTGTTTTATATATTTGTCACTCTATCCGGTATTTAATGCCTATTGTGGAAAACTATTCATGGTAGATTTTAGTGTATTTGTTTTGTACAAATTTAGAGCCAACTTTTATCAGGAAACTGTTTACTCCTATATGACAGAACTATGTTTGAAACTAACAAAGAAATTTTACACTTTCATACATGCTTTTAATAGATGGTTTCGTTCCTATTTTTCAATATGCAAGAACTTATCGAGGGCTGTTAAAATTAACTCTTATCACACGCATGGTGTCTTGTCGAATTCGTGATGTTGTGGCAAGTAGCACATTATCCTAAGGTTAGTATTGTTAACAAGAAGTCGATAGGAATGTTCCTGTAAGGTAACGTGGTAACAATATATACCACATGCTTTTAACATTTTCGTGTTCCGTGTAATTCTCAGAACAAACAGTGGCTGTTTCCTTGTACAGCATTAAGCCATGGATGTTTGTAATGGAATGATAGTTACTTACCTCTTTAACCTTTTAAAGCCAAGCGGTAACTTTACGTACCACCAGGTTTAACTTTAAAAAATTCTACGTGGTGCCCACATTGCGTTTATGTGTTTTGTATGGATCTCAGAACAAACAGCAACTTTGGCTTATAAAATATTAAGAGATTGGTTTTTATAACCGAAGTGGAGAGTGTTTACAGCGCGGTACGCACTGAGTCCTTATATAAAACAGATACGCTCGTCTTTAAAAGGTTAAACATGAACTGAAATTTCATATGTCATTTAGAACCTCATGGCTGCTACCTCTTCTGTCCTCTTCACAGCTCTGGTCTTTGTAGCAGTAGCTAGTTTGAGGGGGCGAATTTCCGTCAAACAATGACTCGTTGTTAAGGCGCGCCCTGGTAACATGTCACATATCATTTTACCATGACAATAGCGAGACAAAGAAAGACGGACACGACAAATCTGCTGTGTGCATAGTAAGCCGAGGCGAGTGACTCGGTTTTAATTAACAACAAAATAAGATATGAGGGTGTGGACTGAAGAATATGTTGCTTGTTAGGCATTTCTTTTCTTGTCTTGTATGGGGCGACATTTCTTTTTATGGTTCTGTACGGTTGTGCTGCCTCGTTCTGTTTTTGTATGGAAACAGGTCTGTATTCAAACCCCGGACATTTACACGTGAAGCGTTATTACAAGTTGATTTGTGTTATAGTGTTGCTGATCATTATAAATCCAGTTACTGGTTTACTTCCTACCTTGGCATGTGGTCGGCACATGTGACATATGTAAATCTGTACCATACAGAAACTAGGCGCCCAGTCGGGTATTTTTATGAGTTGTGGAGGGGAATAAAGCCCAGAAGTGTCCAGACCCGGGCCCGGCAACCTGCCTAATCCTTTTTTTTTCCGTGGTGCAACAGCCCAACTCGGGCCTAGGCCTCTCATTGTTGTTTATAGATCTCAAACAATTAGACACACACACACACACACACACACAGTCGGTAGGACTCCTCTGAACGAGTGATCAGCCCGTCGCAGAGGCCGCTACCTGACAACGCACAACAAACACAAGAGACGAAATACAATTTGAAGCTTTCACGGCGACTAAACTGGATAAAATGTTGGCTTATTCACCATTGAGCCATTTAACACGGCTGATAGCCCGAGAACATTTTATGCGCAAGAGATGAACATCCATGCCCTCAGCGGGATTTGAACCGGCGATGACAACAAGCAAGAGGCTTCAGACCTGCACCTTAAACCGCGCGGTCACCGCTGCCCGACTCTTTCATCACACGGCTAGAGGTCGCGTGCAGTAGGAAGGGACCTGCTTGCGCTGGGTTACTGTCTGGTTTTAAACAAGGCACAGCCGAACAAAATGTTACGTTACCTGAGATTCCCACCGTATAGATTATGTTTTGAAATTGTTTAAAACAGTATCATTGAACAATGTAACGTGTGTAATGTGTCGTGCTGATCGGCACAATTAGGACTGCTTGCTTGTGGGGCTGCAGTTAGAACGGATTGACGTCTTTGTCCCTCGAAAAACTTGTCCTTCAGTAATACAAATTCATGGACAGACTCTGAGTGTGAAATAACAGATTGCAGTAAACTTCAGGTTCGTTTAACCCTATATATAACAGATGTTGCTATATATATTGTATCCGAACGTGGGTTCAAGTCTCAGACAGGTTATCCCTCAGTGTGTGTGAACATTGCAGTATTCTAAAATTCAATTCTGACAAAATTAGACGCTCTGATAGTCATCACTACGGCTATTTATTCACCCTAAATTGGAAAAAGTCACAAATAAATTAATAATACAACTTGTCCGGAATATAACAAGTGGATCCGATCGTCAGGAAATATCATCTATGCCAATTTTCTCAACCTATGTATATTCCTTGAGAATAAATCTACTATCCTCCCATGTTCTGCCATGTATGTAGACAAATAAATTAATTAAACACGAATTTGAATGATTAACATAGGATTTTAGATTCTTATGGCGGTTGTCTAGAGTAGACGCCGTGTAGTCTGGTATTTACGTACAAAGTTTCGAAAGAATATACTGCCTCCATCTTCATAAGTTGCAGACAGTATGTTCTTCCTGTCTACCCAGCTCCACGGTGTCACAATATGAGGCCGTAATTTTAATGTTCTTCGTTGCGACACTTTCTCTGCTCTTTTTTTTCGCAGATGCAACAACCTGTAATCATTTCGTAAAATAACGTTCATGACTTCGTAATCGAAATTATACAAAATATGCTTTTATGGGGTAAACGAAGCGACATAAAGTAGGGCGACTTTAAGACTGTCACGTGGGCATTCACAGCTAGACGAAAAATTAAATAACGAAATAACGCCATAATAGTGGTCGATATTACAGGTAGCGCTATATACCTACTGTTTGTAGGGGATCAAAACACCGTGCGCGGATATAGGAGCTGAGTACAGAACAGTATTTTAAACTCGTAGGGTGAAGGAGAAGAAGAAGGAGGAGACGCTGGAAAGGAGAATTTGAGTGCGCACAAACATTAAAATCCCTGATCAATAAATACGAGACAAATAAATACGGATATAATAGTTGCGAGATTTCAGGCTCTTGTCGCGGTGTAAATGACATCTGTGCTGCTTTGCGATTTTACGCGGCGTAGGATTGTAATTTATTACCGACGTTTCGGCACAGCCTTTCGGTCCCTTGAAGATGGAGCTGATACGGTGCCCGGAAACATCCGTAAGAAGCTACCATTCTACGCTGCGTAAAATCCCAAATCAGCACAGATCTGATGTAAGAGACATTAAAAACTAAACGTATGGACGGGTGAAGACGGTTATGAAATACGGTTGGAAGAGTTTCCTGGTTGTATATCCAGTTCGTCTTGTTTCATAGGTCCTGAGACAAGCACCTAAACTCAACTAAAAATTATTTTTATTTCGGGTGAGAAAGTTCAAGGCGTAACGTTTGACACCTCAGCTTCGTGTATGTGGAAAATACTCTACTGGTGGAGAAACAAGTTTATGGTAACTGGTTAATACCTGGAAGTAGCTACTTAGCTACGTGGTCGCGCGGTGAGAGTGGTGCAGAATCATCATTCATCAGCACCATTGCTTATCGCCCTGCAGCGCCAGTAAGTCAAGGTCAGCCAGAGAAAGTGATGTCCAGCTGCGCAAACCGGACCTCTACGCTGTCGCCCTGGAATTCATGGACCCGTAGTGAACGTAGCGAACATCACACAGACGGCGGGACATTGGTATGGTCAGTGAACACAACGTCGTGTCTGGATACGACGCCATCTTAGTTGAAAGGTTTTTTGGACGATCAGGTACATAAGAATAGTTCGCTCACGAACAAAGTGTTTAACATTTTGATATTATTTACTGCGTGCATTTTGATTCAGTTAAAATATTAATTTATAACACCAACAGATGCACTTTTATATATATAAAAATACAGTCTCACATCGCTGCTACATGTTTCGGCGTCATTTACGCTATCATCTGTAGGCTGCACACCAACATATATTTGTGTAATTCATACAGTGCATATTCTTGTAATTAATACATCAACCTAATTATGCATTTAATAAAATACTTCCAGAAGCAAGTATAAAACTGCTACATGTTTCGGCACCGGGTGCCGTCATCAGGGATTTATTCAGAACAAAGAGGTAACAAGGCCAACAGCTAAGCTAGGTACTGCGTCTCCCTTCTTAAAATGATTAAAGTATTAAAATTCTAAAATATACAAAGTTAGTAATTATAAAATTACAATGTTGTAAATTTAAAATTCTTGAAATGAGCCGTTCCAGGTGGAAGTTTCCAGTTGTTTACACACCAAGATTTAAAACTTGTGGGAGTGTCACCCCTCACACGGAACTCACTGCTCTTCATAAGGGATTGAAGATAAATTACATATTTGTATACAGAGAAAAACCACAGCATAGCAACGCAAAACTTGTTAACCATACGTGATATGATTTTTGTGCCGATCCCACTGGCCGCGCGGCCTAAGGCGTGGGTCTGCGGTCGTTCGCTTGCTGGGATTGCGGTTCGAATCCTGTCGGGAGCATGGATGTCTGTCTGTTGTGAGTGTTGTGTGTTGTCAGGTAGAGATTTATGCGTCGGGCTGTTTACTTGTCCAGGGGAGTCCTACCGAGTGTGATGTGTCTGAGTATGATCGCGAATCCTCGAAAATTAAGAATCCTAGGCCCACTAGGAGTGTCGAGCCATAGAAAAAAATTATTGTTTTGCTGTTTTAACCTTTCAAAGCTTACTGGTTACTCGATGCACCAACAGGTTTAAATAAAAAGTTCTACGTTCTGCCCACACTGTGTTTATGTGTTTTGTATTCATCTCAGAATAAACAGCCACTTTTGCCCTATATAATATAAAATAGTTGGTAATTATAACCGAGATGAAAAGTGTTTACTGCGCGGTACGAACTGGGTCTTTAAATAGAATAGTTTACACTTCGTCTTTAAAGGGTTAATATTGTACTTAAAATATCGACACTATTTTAATCGCAATTTTTGAAACCCACGTAGCCACCGTTAGCTGCAAAAACAATAAAAATATAATGTGAATTACTTGTGCAATCTGTTATATTTTAATAGTTATATATCTTGGCGTGGAGCTCCCTGATGGTGGCATAAATGACGCCAAAACATGCAGGCGCGATGTAAGACTTGTCTGTACACATAAAAGGTCTATTTGTTGGCGATATAAATTAACCTTTTAAAGCCTAGCGGTAACTTTACGTACCACCAGGTTTAACAATTAAAAAATTCTGCATGGTGCCCATATTGCGTTTATGTGTTTTGTACGGATCTCAGAACAAACAGCAACTTTTGCCTTATAAAACATTAAGAGATTGGTTTTTATAACCGAAGTGGAGAGTGTTTACAGCGCGGTACGCACTGAGTCCTTATATAAAACAGATATGCTTTGTCTTTAAACGGTTAATATTTTAATTGAACAGGGTTCTATATTTAGGGCGTTAGTTCCCGCGGCATTCCGTATTATTCTCTTATTGTAGACGCGTTGCAATAGTTTCATCTTTATTACAGGGAGTCCTGTGTCTTACAAGGTTTGCAGAAAACCTAAGAAAGGTGTAACAGGACCAGGGGGAGACTTGCGTAATGAAGATATTTATGATTTGTAGTTTTGAGCTAATATTTTAGGATGAAGAATGCCATCCTCGCAGTGGCGTAGCTAGGTTTTTTGGCGCTCGGGGCCGGTAATCATATTGTCGTCCCTAACAGAAATTATGAACTTAAAAAAAACCAATTATGCATTTAATATCCTTGCGCTCGAATTAGCGACTTGAAATTTTTTGAGCGCATAAAATTGAATTTTTTTATTTAAAATATTCATTTTGCTACCCAATTTGCTACACCTTCGACTCCGCTGCACGGGGCGGACACACCACCCTCTCCCTTTCTTCCGCCAGCTACGCCTCTGCATCCCCGGGGATGTGCTGCCGAGTATTCTAGTAAAAATCTACAAACCTTTTCGATGAACATGTTGTTTACATTGTCCCAAACAGGGAGGCAGCTTAACTCTTGTAAATTTCTACTATAGTACACAGCGCCACATCCCGGAAGAAGATATATCTATAATGGCCGCCCACGCCATGAGAATCTGGGATTACAAACATTGTTTACATGATCACAGCAAAGAGAATTTTTTGTGGGGCGCGTAACACGGATCGAAAGTTGACAAATATGTATACAGAAGAACCCGGCTATAGCGACATCGGTTTATGCAACGTCTCGTCTATAGCATCAGATATTCTGTGGTACCAATTAATTCCTTACTGTTAACTGCAACATTATACTCCTCGGTTATAACAACACTCGTTTATAACAACACAAAATATTCAGTCACGTTTTTGACGTTATAACCGAGTTCGACTGTATGTTTTAATTAAATAACGTGAAGTAATACCCAGAAATAAATGATAGGACAGTGGTAGATTGAATCTTAAAGGAAGTGGCATCAAGAGTGAATTGAATTCAACTAGCTCAGAATAGGGGCCAGTGAAGAGCTTTTGCAAACACGGCAATGTGTCTTCCGCTTTTATAAAATAAGCTCGGGCTATTTATTGATTTAGAACGGAGTGTTAGCTTGTTGAAACTGGGTGACTGCTTAGGAAGTTCGTTCAGTACCTGCTTGTCTTGCACAGTAACCCGCTGCCTGCCACCACTGTACTGCGCTACTGCTCAATACTGGTGAGTTCTCCAGTTGAAATCGCAGTCAGAAGATCGGCTGTCGTGACTGAAGGTTTTCAACTTTTTTTCTCATTTCTTCCTACTAAATTTAGGGATAGTAACTCACATTTTGTCATATACACTTTTGCCATATTCTGTTGAATTTCTATTGGTTAATCATTGTGTCACTCCTTAAGTAAACCACAGGTAAACTAATATAAGAACAAAAGCACTAATCACCAACAAATGCACAAAGAGAGTTTTATCATCAATCGTAACACACTCCTACATGTTTCGACACTGCTGGGTCATCTTCAGGGAGAACTTTTTTGTTATCGTTACACTAAGGTTGCACTTTATAGTTGAGTGAGAATGTGCTTTTGACTGTGCACTGCGTTGTTTTTGGAGGCGTGAACTCTCTGCGGTGCCGGCCTGTAACACACTCCTACATGTTTCGACCCTGCTGGGTCACCTTCAGGGAGAACTTTTTTGTTATCGTGAACTCTCTGCGGGCAGGCCGGAACCGCAGAGAATTCACCCCTCCAAAAACAACGCAGTACACAGTCAACAGCATATTCTTACTCAACTATAAAGTGCAACCTTAGTATAACGATAACAAAAATGTTCTCCCTGAAGATGAACCAGCAGGGTCGAAACATGTAGAAGTGTGTTACTATTGATGATAAAACTATCTTTGTGCATTTGTTGGTGATTAGTGTTTTTGTATAATATAGTGCACGGACATGGAACACATTAATATAAAAACGTAGCAATGACAAAATTGTGAAGTTGTTGAGGTTGGTAAGCATTGACAGCTTGTAATCCAGATGGACTTACAGGTGGACCCTGCGGCCATCTATGAACGAATTTACCAGACGGACTCAGGAGTTAATTGCGTTTTGTTGTTCCCATAAACATTACATAAGCTAAAAAAAAAAAGGGTGTGCGGTTTGTTGGATGAGTGTCTCTGCAGTAATTAAATGGACTTGAGTTTCATCCAGAAATTCCTTTCGTTGCACAGAAAAAATTCTGATCTGTTGAAGTATGCAACATTCTTTTCCGCCAGAAAAGCATTCCACTGTAAGAAGGTGCTAAATGGCGAGTATAACAGGTCTGAAATCATGCTGGTGTCTTGAAGTTTTGTAACCGCAATGCCTAATTGCATGAAACAGAAAATAAAAACGTTGACACACAATTGAAACTAGCGTTAATGAAATTCCGTACGTGCATCTCCTGTAATGTGCCAGTCACTGAAAAGACGTCCTGTATTTCTTTTTTTCTGAGCCAACAATGTAACTGGGATCACATACTGTAGAATGCTCGAAAACTGTGGTTTTCCACATGTGGAGTACAAGGAAGTTGAATTTAACAACACAGTATTGAACACATTTCGAGCTGCCCTTAGTTAACTGTTCCCAACTTCTGAAATTTCCCAGATTTAACACCCCTAAATTTTATTTTCCGGGGCTACATGAAAATGCAGTCTGTGGAACCTTTGGGCATTTAGACAGTGCTGCAAAATTAAAACTCAAGGTAACGCAGCCACTGTCGCCAGCCCTCCACTCATGCTAAACAAATTTTGATAGAGGCAGGGTTTGCTTTTCTGTTGATTTCTACTGCGTTACAAGAGATGCGAATGTGGGATTTTACTAACATAAATTCTGAGTGTTTGTCGCCAGTTCCTTTCTAATTTAATTTAATTGTGTACCGCGGTCACGTAAATACGACACAGTGAAATATCATATATACTTTTGTGGACTCAGGCAGTGCCGACGAGAGGGCGGTGAAGCCGGTAACAATTACGGGGGCCTGGCGGTCCGGAAGGGGGCCAGGGGGCTACGTTGCGTATACTTTTGTCTTTCTCGGTAGGATCATTACCTGTCGATTGTACAAATTAACCATTTCAGACCAAGGCTAAGTCACTCTGCAACTGAAGGTCAGTCTTTCTGACTTAGTGTAAGCATTTTCAGCCGGTCGGCCCTTACTGCGGCCCCCGAACCTGCTCTCGGCTGTCCTAGACACAAGTATAGGTCTAACGTTAAAGCCGTACTGTGCGTAAACACGAAATCATGGAGGTGTATGGGAGAGAGAAGGTCAAGTTCTCTGTATTCTTAGGCACTAGACGCAGTTGAGAAGTGAGGTAGACGCTGTGACTGTTCTATCCCTATGTCCAAAGACTAAGGGTCTGTTAAGGCTCCAAATACTAGTTCTGAAGTAAGGAAGAAGGAAAGAATTTTACGCGTCCCGAGAATGTAATCTCGGATGTCTAACAAGTATCCAATAACAATATTGAGTTTCCAGCCCATTTAAAAAATGTGTACATATTTATAACTACAGTCGAACGGGTTATAACAACATCGGTTATTGCGACACCTCATCTATAGCGTCAGATATTCTGTGGTACCAATTAATTCCTTACTGTTAACCGTAACAGTATACTTCTCGGTTAGAACAACACTCCATTATAAAGACACAAAATATTCAGTCCCTTTCATGACGTTATAACCGAGTTTGTCTGTACTTCTTGACTGAAGTCGTGATATCGTTTATGAGGCTATTTCTTTTGAAAGTAGATAATGCAGTAGTGAATATCACAGCTTTTTATCATATTCGTGCACCCACACGAAAGAGATGTTTTGGAACATATGTTTAGATGGGATAGTTACAAATGAGTGAATCTGAAGAGAAGATACCGCTTTGATGACATAAGCCTAAATGCGAGTAAAATATGAAATTGATCTTCAAGAAATTTGTGGGTTGAGGCATGAACTGTGACAGGATATTTTGTATATGTTAATTACATTGCGGTTTCAAAAAAATTAGGGGATTTATAGATCATTTCAGTCATATAAAATTAATATTGTCTTCCAAACTGTGCAGCAGAAGATGTTTGAAGAAATATTGCTGGAAAACTGCAAAATTGCTGAAATAATTTTAAAATTAACGTGCTAGGATAATAAGCATGGCATAAAAATTCTGATGCGTTTTATCACGTTTGTGTGACTTAAATGTATTTGTTCTCATCTTTAAGTTGTTCTCGAAATAGTTTCTGCCCCTATTAGTAGTGAGAGAATTACTATCGAAATCTGCCCTTAAATGTACTTAGGCCTTCAGATAGTGTCCGTTATTGGCGTTTAATTTTAATGAAGATTAGAATTTGGAAATATTTAGTGGCACTCGCAATATTAAATTTCATGAAAATCCGTTCAATGATTCTCGAATTGTTTCATTAGGACCAGGAGACAGAAAGATATGGCGATATTAATACAATTCACCCTATAACCTGCCCTGAAGACACAGAGGGGTGTTAGAGGAATAACCCTGCTCTTTCTTTAATCTCGGCGCTACATACGGGTGGGTTCTCACCGCCACGCCCTGGCCGCTTTACCCCCAGGTATGATCTGGTATCCATTTTATAGCAGGCTGGGTGGGCCCCAGGGCCGATGTGGACGGGTGCGGAGAATCTCGCCTCTACCGGCGTTCAGTCCTCGGACCGCCCAGTGCGTAGGGCGTCGCAATACCGGCTGAGCTATCCCGGCTCTCCACGCCCGTGTTAAACCTTTAAAGACGAAACGTGTCTGTTTTATGTAAGGACTCAGTTCGTACCGCGCAGTAAACACTCTCCACTTCGGTTATAAAAACCAGTCTCTTAATGTTTTGTAAGGCAAAAGTCGCTGTTTGTTCTGAGATCCACACAAAACACATAAACGCAATGTGGGCACCACGTAAGATTTTTTAATGTTAAACCTGGTGGTACGTAAAGTTACCGCCAGGCTTTAAAACGTTAATAGGCGTATTATTGCAGCTTTTCTTAATGAACTTTTCTGCAGATAATCACGTGTTGAGCACAGCATATCTGATTGGTGTTAGTAACAGATTTTAATATTGAGTTTCGTTTTGTGGTGAAGGGCCCCGCAGCAGATGTTACGGACGCACCGCAGCCTTGAAGCTTATTATGCAACCCTGTGATGAAGATGATTAATTTTTTTTCGTTTTTCCGTGTAATGGAAACGCCAGTGGAACGAAACTGACAGGGAAAAACCGAAGTACTCGGGGAAAAACCTGTCCCAGTGCCACTTTGTCCACCACAAATTCTACATGGACTGACCGGGGATCGAACCTGTGTCTCCGCGGCGAGAGGCGGGCGACTAACCGCCAAACCCGTATATTGTGTTGGTGAAGTACGTAAAGCAATAGGAAAACCAAGAGGTGTAAGTGGACAGGTGTCGCAGTGACTGTAATCTGGTCAGTGGCCACAAATCACACGCTGTACGTATCTTGTAGGTACAGGCATGTACTGGCTACCAGCCAAAAGAGCAGCGAGACACACGAATATTGCGTATTACCCAAACGCTCTAAGATGGCTTACATCACCAGCAAGAACATGTGCTGTACTTTATCCATTCACTGGTTCACTTTCTGTCACACACGACAGTCCGTGGCACTCCAAATTACCGACTTACTTACGCACTCACTCATCCTCTGGTTCACTCGCTAGCTGTCTCGCCCACTAATGCACATTCGCACGCACACACTCACGCACACACATAATAATGTAGACCATCGAATTAACGGGTTTCTTATGTACGGATTTCGGAAATAACAAACGAAGTCTGTTGGTTCCGAAGTTTTCGTCCGCAATGGGAATGTGAGAAATTAGCGGCCTTTTGGCTGTTAATTAACGAAGCGGCCGCTACGTGGCGGACACGGACGCGCGCTCAGTCTTTGCTGCCTCTCGCGTGGAAGTGGTAGTGTATTGCTCTTTGCATAAACTGGATCGTGGATTTATTATATTTACCTGAAATTAATTAAATTTCAAATAGCGATGGCCTCCAGAAAAAGTGACAATGCTAAGAGGACAGTTGTGTACAGTACTATGTGTATGCGTTAGTGTTAGATATACAGTGCTCTATTACTGTTTTGGTGACTTTTTAGGCTATGTATGTGTATACATAATTCGGAAGTGCCGGACAATCGGCATTATCCGTCCACCCACTCCCCCTATCTGTCCGTTCATTCGAGGGTCTACAGTAACAGGTTGTCACATATCACTGTGCGAGTGACTAGCATGTCCGCTCACTCATCACCTCGCAAACACATTTGCAGCTTGATTCACTCGTATGTGTGCACTTCCGCACTTGAACATTTGTGCACACAATCACCCACACTTGCACACGCACGCACACACTCACACGTCCGATTATGTAGGCGCAGGCTCACTCACCAGTCAGGTAGACACTGAGTAGCTAGCTCACGCATTCGTTTGTCCGTACACTCACGCATTCGTTCTCTAATTCATGCACAATGTACCCCACTCCTGCACGCATTCAACTGCTTTTTTGTAAAGCGTTCCACTGCAGCAAGCTTTTGCCCAATCGTGCACTAAACCATCCACTCATACATACACACACTAACTTACTGGTTGGCACATTCATCCGCGTATGCACACAATTACGTACTCCATAAACACTCACACACTGACGCATCCGCTGTCACGCAGTCACCTGCACACTCACAGTTAACTCGACCTCTTGTGCTTACACCCACGCGGTCGCCTACCGAAGCAATCACCCACTCGTGCACACTCACTGGCTCCATCATCTGCTTTTGCACACACTCTCCCACTCGCTCGCTCGAAACATTGAAACGTGTAAACATTGCATATAAAGCACAAAATACTAACTATCTTTTATGTTCTTTTAATACTGAAAGCAATATAAACATTTTCGTGTGCAATAACATTTTTAAACGTCATGTGCAAATGTTTAACACTTAGCGGACACTCAGTGGTGAAAGTGATGGGAATATTTTTACTTTCTGCTGACGTACACTTGGTTATGGACACCGTGACTGATTTCTTTTGCGTCTTATTTGTGACAAAAGGCTTGTAGAATGTCATGAAGTCACATAGATGACCCCACGTTAAAAGTATCACACTGCGCACTTCCGAAGGAAATTTGGTACAACCATCATATTAGAGGTGTCTACCTGACTCCCGCCTTTTCTAGTTGCCTGTAAACAGTAACAACATCGCGGATTGCCGATCTTGTCCAGTAGGCTTTATGTGTTCTGCGCGGTAAAATCCAAAACTAGCCCCTTTGCTAGGATATGCGGAAGACCGTACTGAAATTTATTATACTTTCCGGGAAAATGAACCCTTGATTATGACTCAGTTGCCAGGACGAAGGGGAAAGGCGATCTAGGGGTGCAGAATTTTCTGTACGGGAATGCTGGCAGTAAATAAAACAATTCTTTATTTGTCGCTTCCAATGTAAAATGAGTAGAAGACAAGGCATGCTTAAATATTACAATTTTATAACAGAATTCACAAAATAAGTACAGCTGTATATTCCTTCCATTCGGACAGCAGGTTAGTGTATTATGCCCGCAGCTTCTTGTGGTAACGTATTCAGTCACTTGCTGCACAAGTCCTGTTGGATTATTGTAAATGTGAGCGGAAAGCTGACATGACTCGTTACGCAACGCAAAGGAAAGTGAAACGTCACAAACCAGTAACTCTACACGCTGTGTATCAAAATGTAAGATGATTGTGCACAAAAACTTTTATATTATATTATAAGTTATATATTATTTGTGGGCCAGTAGTGTAGCAGGAGTAATTCCACAAAGTCTCCAGCTTCAGGCGCAGGTAACATTAGCGAGCCTAAGCTGACGTCACAAGTCGGCAGAGTGCGCGATGTCGTGTGCGCGTAGATCAGTGTGTTTCTGCAGCCAGAGCGGTGGAGGTGCCAGTACTCGACTGTCTACGTAGCAGCTGCAATCGTTTGACCGAGGTACGAGGAATGGCGCTGAAGGTTCTCATGCAAATTGACAGGAACTTTATGGATGCAGTCCTTCTATAACTACACGTACCATCTTTTGTAACATTAAGAAATCGCACATTTTGACACACACAGTGTATTTATGGGCCCTAGTTTTTATTATGTTTCTCACAATAAGCCATCATTTCCCTACACAAGATATACCGTTCTTTTTTTTCCCCTGTGGTGCAACAGCTCAACTCGGGCCCAGGCCGCCTCAGTGTTGAGGTTCCTGTATCACACACAATTACACACACAGCCGGTAGGACTCCTCTGAACGAGTGATCAGCCCGTCGCAGAGGCCACTACCTACACAACAAACACAAGAGACAAACATCAATGCACTCAGCAGGATTCGAACCCGCGATCGCAGGAATCAAGTGGCTCCAAACCTGCGCCACGGGGATCGACCAATAACTGGTCGGTCTTTGTAATTGGGATGGGTTATGTTTTCTGTGAGGTAGGAACGGAAGGTTTGTACATAATTTAGATGAACGGCAGAAGTCACAGTGTTAAAAATGCCGATTGTTTCATTGTCGTAAGGCTTCGTTGTTGGTCTGCCCAATCACTAGATTATCTTAGTTTGCTTTACCCGTAAGTGAACTTTAAAATCTAAATCAATTTGGAATGGAGACGGTAAGTTACGTAGGTAGGTGATATTTTTGGAGCAGGACGTATACAGCACTTGATCATTCTTCTGAACCATAGCTTTGTCCTTGCTGTGTGTAACTATGTGCCACTCATGCACGGAGCGGCTTCTTGTTGTGGAGACGACACAGTATTTAGCTTATGTACACGCTTGCTGTCTTCGAACACACCCAGCATATCCGTGACCGCATCGAGATAATCGACTATTAAATGGATAAGAATGTCGTTAGGATTCGGGGGACGTCAGATGAAATACAATTACATCAAGGATCTAAAATCGAGGAATAGAAATACGGACTATATGGGTATGCGAGATGTGAAAATTGAATAGCCGGAGTGATTTTATGTTTGTGCTACAGCTGGCAACACTGATTGTTTGGAACGTACGTGGTTAGGTAGTTTTGTATCAGGAATTTGTAGGAATTCAGTTTGTTCGACATTTGTATTGAGAAAATAAATTTGGTCAGGTCTTTCAGTAAGACTCAACAGAATTGTATTCTGGAATGTGACACCGTACGTACTTTTCGGTGGGGGGGAGAGGACATGCTTACTCCAACTTCCGAGTAGGACAGAAACAGTGTTACTCACCTATCAAATTACATGGCGTCACACACCGAACACGTCAGTCTTCATAGTCATCGTCACGAGGACCTCGGACCCCACTGTCAGCAAACAGGTTAGAAGAACCATACCCAGGGGTGCACAGATTTTCCAAAAATCTAGAAGCCATATCAAAATTCTAGGCGCCAGAAGGGTGACATGAAGCGAGTTCCATACTGAAGACGCAAAGATATAAGGCGTCACCATACAGAGTCTAGTTGACCGGCATTTTTGGAAACTTGACTATAATGTTTGGGAAAGTAATCACTCTTAATGAACGTCGCGCCCTTCAATATCACCCAGAAACGTCTTCTTCTTCATCATCATCATCATCATCATCATCATCATTTTCTTCTTCTTCTTCTTCTTCTTCTTCTTCTTCTTATTCTTCCTCACCCTCCTCTTCCTTTTACTTATTCTTGTCCGTTATTTTTCGTCTTCTTTTTCCGGTCTGTAGTGTCAGCTACTACGAGTCCGTTTGCTTGTTCAGAAGGTCTGAAATCTATCTTCCTATACCTTTCAGTCTTCCATCTTTTCTCTGTCTTGGGAACGATACGCTAATTTTGGTAGTTACTGTCTTATATCCTCTTTGCATTTTCGTTTAGCTGTTATTTCCAGTTCTGCATTAAAGACGTGGACAGTTTACTGTCGCCGAGAATGTCGCAATTATTGTCTGCACAAATTAGTCTTGAATTATGACGGTGTTCCTTTATTTCGGCAGACCTGGCTTCGGCCCAAAAACAAACACCAGGCCTCGAGCCTGCGTTACACTTAGCATAGTCGGCATTGTGAGGCTGCGTCGTTTTACCAGATCCAAGATTCTCCTTGTTTCTCATTTTGAATTATTCAAGACCTTCATATCAAGAGGAGGACAGGAATGAAATCCTGCTTGTCGAAATTGTTTCCACCACTGGGCTGTCAGAAGGATAAGAATCTGGCAGAAGGAACAAATATGGAGGACGTTAGAGAATTAGATTTTTAGGACACTTTTTTTTTCACAGCTCGACAGCCCCAGTGGGTCAGGGCCTCCTCATTAGCTAGGCTTCACGATCACACTCAGTAAGACTCCTCTGGACGAGCGATCGGTCCGTCGCAGAGATCTCTACCTGACAACACACAACACTCACAAGAGACAGACATCCATCCCCCGGCGGAATTCGAACCCGCACTCACAGAAAGCAAACGGCCGCAGAGGTACGCGTTAGACCGCGCGGCCACTAGAATTAGCTGAACACGAAGTATTAGAGGTTGAAATTCGCTTGTAATAAAAACTACAAACGTATAATTGAATGCATGTATGATGAAAGTAACTGTGTGCAAATGAGTGAGAATGCAGGCTGAATTAAGTGCAGTCATTAAGGTCACAGGAAACACTCAGATATACAGTTGGGGTGTGGCTTTTGAATGGGGGAGGGGGGGGGGCACAAGGTTTGGAAGCAGCACAGATAAAACCTGTATCAGCGTTGCTCCAGTTTTCAGAGTTGGACCGTCACAGGAGTAGAGACGCCAAGAAAAGATGGCATGTTCAGAAGACAGTGACAGGCGCACGCTGTACCTGACTATAAGGACAATGGCAGAGATACTGGTTACGAAAATCAAAATTGACATATCTTGTGGCCTTTATATATGTTACGCTATTCCTTTACCTGTCGCTTTGACGCGAATTTGAGAGTCTTACCGCTTATGACTAATAAATCAGTGACATAAATATGTACGAAAGGTGTAGCAATAAAGTTATTTTCTCAAAGCCACGCAATGTTTAACCCTTTAAAGACGAAGCCTATCTGTTTTATATAAGGACTCAGTGCGTGCAGCGCTGTAAACACTCTCCACTTCGGTTATAGAAACGTCTCTTAATGTTTTATAAGGCAAAAGTTGCTGTTTGTTCTAAGATCCGTACAAAACACATAAACGCAATGTGGGCACCACGTAGAATTTTTTAATGTTAAACCTGGTCGTATGTAAAGTTACCGCTAGGCTTTAAAAGGTTAAAGTATAAGGTTAAAATTGATCATAAATGTTTTGGCGTAAGAAGCACGGGGCCTCTGAGAAAGATATGGAAGGATGAGACTTTGAACGGGAATTTATGGGACCGACTTTATAACTGTAAGACATCAAACGAGTTGCAGAAGTGGAAGTAGAAGGTTTCGAATGCTCGTAATTCTAAATTTAATTCTTCTAGTAATAATGCCACGTATGTGACGGACGTGCATGTAGTTAGAAGCCAAACGCTTTGAAGGCAAACACTGTTAATAAAATTGGGTGTCTATTTACACACACACACGTCTTGACAGAACCAGTCTGGTTATTTAATTGTCAGACCTTGTGTACACTCCCGTTGCGCATTACTGCCCCGTGGACATTCCCTGGCGTACTGACATTTTATGTGTACTTTGCATGGTAATGTGTGTGAAAGATATTGAGTCGACACAAACGAAGCTTTAATCTTTACATCTTGTACAGTACCTTCTGGCACATCTGGTCTGACGCCTAGTTCCAAACGCGTGAACCGCGCGTGTATGCTCCAGACTTAAATGTCTCCAGTCTGTATCCTAGGGAGAAGTAAGACTGTTGTGGTACGGGGTTGAAATCTCGGTCACATTATTGTGTGAGTTGTTGTAAGTAATCTAAATGTCTCCAGGGTAATGCTGGTATTTTAACACCAACTAGGACACAGTCTCTTTCCATGTGCATAACCGCGTCCTAACCATGTTCACATCTTACTCGACAAACCTCTGTAAGTGTAGTATGCAAGTTTTGAGGGTTTCGCAACAGTGCAGCTGAGGAAAACAGTCTTCTAGGCATGTGCCTCGCATGGCAGAAGGGCTGAATCATAGAACAGAGCAGTTAGCAGCGCACAGTATCTGAATAGCAAACAATTTCTTTGTTACAAAAACACTAATCACCAACAAATGCACAAAGAGAGTTTTATCATCAATTGTAACACACTCCTACATGTTTCGACCCTGCTGGGTCATCTTCAGAGAGAACTTTTTATTATCGTTACACTAAGGTTTCACTTTATAGTTGAGTGAGAATGTGCGGTTGACTGCGTACTGCATTGTTTTCGGAGGCGTGAATCCTCTGCGGTCCGGGCCTGCACTGCACAGGCCGGGGCCGCAGTACACAGTCAACAGCACATTCTCACTCAACTATAAAGGGCAACCTTAGTGTAACGATAACAAAAAGTTCTGCCTGAAGATGACCCAGCAGGGTCGAAACATGTAGGAGTGTGTTACGATTGTTGATAAAACTCTCTTTGTGCATTTGTTGGTGATTTGTGTTTTTGTATAATATAGTGCACGGACATGGAACACATTAAATTTCTTTGTTAAATTAACATCTTTTTAAGTTACATAGTATCTACTTTTTTTAATCATCACACATTACGTATCTGCTCTTGAAATTGTACATGTTTCACTTTTGCGTGCCATCCTGATTATTTATTTGATGGGATTGTAAAGAATTTATGTCATGCTAAAAATCTGTACATTTTAACTCACGAAAAGTGAAACAGATCTCCGAAATGCGTAAAAATTTATTTTTACGTGAGTTCGCAAAATTACGGAAAGCGACTATGAGCTTCGTCCTGTCTGTTCCGCGGGACGGAACAAACCGACTGCCACCGGACAGATTTTCATGAAATTTGATATTTGACGACTTTTCGAAAAGCTGTCGAGAAAATTCAAGTTTCAAATAACGGGTACATAGCACCTCTGACTGGAATGATATCTCGGAAATAATTGCTATTTATTGTAAGAATCACGGAAACGCGTAAAAGTACTGTGTGGGCAAAATACAGGGGTCAAGAATGTTACAGCAGGAGGTGCCTGTGTTTATCGGTAGCCTTTGAAATGTTCTAACGAACGCCATCCCGCTGTGTTGTTAATAGCACAACAGTTAAATCAGTACCTGTCCAGACACAACTAAATTCTATTAGTTGTATAGAGCTACATGTTTCGACCTATCTAATTTTTTAGTAATTTTTAATAATTTTTAATAAGCTTAATAATTTTAATTATGTTGTATGGACTTACATAATGTAAATTTCTTCCTCAGTATGTTTTAAAGACCAGTTGCGAATTTCAGGATGACCTGAAGTAGGTCGAAACATGTAGTTCTATAAAATAAAGAGAATTTATTTGTGTCTGGACAGGTACTGATTTAATTTTTGTACTTTAAAATATTGGTTTATCGTAATAAGTGCAATTCTTATTTGACGACACTAACGACTTAGTGCTGGTCTACACTTTAATGACTCGATAGAACATGCGTGTGAGGAAAGAACGGAAGTTATTAGCCAGCTTACTGTAGCGCCCACCATGTTTAGACCCCAGAGCTTTCTAAGGAAAAAAGCAGCAGTGCTACGTACAGTACAACTGTCCTTACTGTCAGCAGTTGATCTGTAATTTTTCCATAGGTCTCTTCCTGTCCATCTCTACTTTGTACCTGGTAATTTCTTGGGGACAAACTAAGGCATATAATACATAAAGCGATCTGTATAGTATTTACGTATCTTTCCTCCACTCGATACCACAGCGTTAACTGCAGTAGGCCTAATATAAAAGATGTGCTATGTAATGTGTTTTCATTTTATAACCCGAATTTAAGTAAAAGTAATGAAAACACGGGCTTCTTTTCTGTCATGTTTCAGAAGGTTAAAATGTTCTGTTATTGCATACACTATTTGCAGGGTCTATTAAGTGTGTGTAATTAAATGAATAAGCTGTTTCATTATTGCAATGCAGTTGAATTTCAGAAAACTGCGGGCGATGAACACGTACCCTAGTTGTCGCGGTAGGTCTGTACATTAACCCTTCAAAGACGAAGCGTATCTGTTTTGTGCAAGGACTCAGCGCGTACCGCACTGTAAACACTCTCCACTTCGGTTATAAAAACCAGTCTCTTAATGTTTTATAAGGCAAAAGTTGCTGTTTGTTCTGAGATCCGTACAAAACACATAAACGCAATGTGGGCACCACGTAGAATTTCTTAATGTTAAACCTGGTCGTATGTAAAGTTACCGCTAGGCTTTAGAAGGTTAAAGCCGATTAAGAAGGAAACTGCATGATTTGCATCGTAATGTCTCAACGAAATAAGTCCTTGTTCAGAACCTATAAAAGTCCCAGCTCGCAAAGGAATTCTCCAACTTTTGTGGGAATGGAATGCTCACAAAGGAGTTCAGAGCAGCCCTCGATTTACATGAACAATTTTGTAATGATTTTGATCACTTTTCCTGAAGATGTCTTTTATCTGTCATGGGTGATTTTAAAAGGAGGAAATTCTTGCATTAATTCGGAGACAGTGTGATTATCTAAGTGACGTGTAAGAACACTTTCGCAGGCTGTTAATTACTTACGAAAACTTACTCCGGCTTAAGGCATTCCGTTTCGACTGATAGGGTCTGTATCGTGCGGAGGTGTTTGCCGGGGAAGTACTCATGTGTTGTCACTGAGGTGGAGTGCAATCAACATGAACTGGCCGTGTATTCTAATGGCGATTCTTTGAAGAGATTCCAAAAGTTACCAGCCAATTAGTTAGTATCTCTGTCACGCGGTAATCTCACTTCGCTACAGCAGAGTTCAGCGCATCCTACACTACTGTCGCCCACACTCTTACACTCGTGGGGCTGGCCGGTCGGCCGTGGACTTTCACATCTAACATATCCCAGTCTAGAATTTGTTTTAAACCACAGTTCTATCCGTCAGTTGTGTAACTGTGTTATCCATTCATCCATCAATGCACTCACCTATCGACCCAGTCATCCACCCTCCCAATTATAATATCAGTGCACCCATCCATCAGTTAATTAATTAATTAATTAATTAATTAATTATATCGAACAACCATGCGCCCATCCAACTTTCTTGTTCTTGTTCTTCTTCTTCTTCTTCTTCTTCATCTTCTTCTTCTTCCCCTAGCGCAACAGCCCCTAGTGGGCCAGGGCCTCCTCATTATCGAGGCTTCACGATCACACCCATCCACCCTTTCAAAATTAATACAGCCACTTAACCATACATCCATCTACCCAGTACTCCATCCATAACTAACTAACTAACTAACTAACTAACTAACTAATTAACTAACTAACTAACTAACTAACTAACGAGCTAACTTACTACGTGGAGCAGAGTCCTTTCTGAAAAGCTAACAGGTCCTCAGCTGCTCAACAAATTCTCCGTATTTTATGGAACCCAGAAGTTCGTTACAGCACTCACAAGACCACATTACCTGTCCCTATCCTGAGCGAGCTGAGTCCAGTCCATCCCCCTATCCCACGTCTTGAACGTCCATTTTAATATCATCCTCGCATTTATTCTTAGATTTTCCGAGTGGTTTCTTTCCCTCAGGTTTCTCCACCAAAACCCCGTATGCACCTCACCTCGCCACCTACGTGCTACATGCCTCGCCAGTCTCATTTCTTTTGGTTTCCGTCCATCCATAGACTACCCATTTATAGTCAGGGTTTGACTAGTTTGAATGTCGGTGTCGCCTAAATTTTTGCTGATTTCTAGTCGAAACAGGTGAGAGGCGTCGCATGAGTTCAAACATCCCACAGCCTCGTCCTTTGATGTCCTTAGTCACTCATCATTGGTGATCTTTTCCATCTGAGACGAAGCTCTTTAAACGTTGTTAAATTCCGTAATAATTAAAGAACACTCTTTCAGTTTTGTAAAATACTCTATATTAGGCCTGTGACATGCAATTGGAAAATGGCGTGTGGTTGCGGACTGGATTCATTTTTTGGAATAGAAATGATTAGCGGGTTGCTGTGAATACAAATCAGTCTCAGGGTTCCATAAAATGCGGGCATTTTCTTAACTCGGTGACTGTCCATTAGCTTCTGTAGACGGACATTGTTCAAGGGAGTTAGTTGGGTAACTAACTGATTTGTTATAGTAACCGTTCTGTGTCTCGTTTTTACGCTGGCAAAGAATTGTAGAACTGCGTATGTAGCTTTTGTCAGCGTAATGCCAATGTTATCTTCTGTACAGCGTTTATACAGGATTAATACGGATATTCTTTTGCTGTGGTGCAACAGCCCAACTCAGACCTAAGCCGCCTCATTGTGGAGGTTTCTATATCACACACAATTAGACACACACACAGCCGGTAGGACTCCTCTGGATGAGCGATCAGCCCGTCACAGAGGCCGCTACCTACACAACACACAACAAACACAAGAGGCGAACATACACGCACACAGCGGGATTCGAACTCGCAATCCCAGCAACGAAGCGGCCGTACACTTACGCCTTAGACCGCATGGCCACCGGCATGAGCTAGTACTGATATACGTAACGCGTTTCTTTTGTGTCTTATAAGCATAAGTATTGTAAATATTGCTGAATTATGTCGCCGGAGAAATCATGTACTCCGACAGTATCTTTCGAACTGCTTAAAGTACCACTTTGCTGTCTGACTCCGGTGTTGACACTGTAAATTTTGTCGGAGGTAGAAGTGTATACATGCTTAAACGTGTTCCTCATTCCTCATTCGATATGTGTAACTTGTCTTGTAAAGGAATAGGAGACTGTTCGGTAGACAGAGGAACGTATGAGGGGTGAGAAATGCTTACAGACTTTAATAGAAGGATCGGAAGGTGAGAGACCACTTGCAACAGCTTGACTTAGAGTGGGGGATAATATTGAAATGAATCTTAAAGAAATGGAATGCGAAATTGTCGACTGGATTCAAATGGTCTTAGGTGAGGACATCCCGTTTTGCCACCAAATAAGTTTATAGATAGTTACAAACACAGTAATTGTTGTTTGCCTGTAGTTGTGTATAAACTTAGCATACAGCACAAGGGGTGCCTTTACGTAAGATCATGTTATCTAGTGAAGCTCATATCGTCAATAAATACAGGAGTATGGATGGAAAGTTACTAAAATTTAACTGCGATATACACAGTCGAACTCAGTTATAACGTAATGAAAGGGACTCAATATTTTTTGTCGTTATAAACGAGCGTTGTTCTAACCGAGCAATATGGTTAACATTGAAAAACTAGCTGGTACCACAGAACATTTGACGTTATAGAGGAGGTGTCGCTTAAAGCGATGTCTTTATAACCGGGTTCGACTGTATTTTAACAAGCAGTCTATTTTCAATCGTATTGGACTGTAGTTTTCTATAAACTTGTATTCAAGCGGACAAGTACAGGGATTGGTAGCGGACTGCTGTGAGCAGTGACGAGCACTGGAATTACATAAGAGAAGGAAAATTTTTTGACTAGCTGTACGACTGTCAGCGTCTTAAGAAGTATCCTTACACATAAACTTTTTTACACTGAGATGACATCCCCCTCACGGTGTTATTCTCCCCTCTGCAGCGTTCTCTCCCATCTTACTTTCCACTCGTGTAGCCAGTATCTTCCCAAAATTTGTTAGTAATAAACAGTTGATAACTCTCTTCAGCGGCCAGAGCTTTGGGCTGGTTAGGTCAGGGCATAGGACAGTGGAAGTTGATGCAGCAGTAGCCAGAGGAGACACGAACTGCACCAGCCACACCAGCCGTTTTATTTTCACGGCTTACGCGTAGCTAGTTTACCTGGTTAGATGGTTAGGTGAATTATGAACTTAGAACAGAAATACTGACGGGCTTCTGAAAGAGTAATCATCTCTATCTTTCTTAGGCGGTTGTATGGTATGGGCACGAGAGTAAACACTTTCCTACATTATAACATATTTAATCAACAGAAGTTTATGTATGTATTTTAAACCATAAATGTACTTTTCGATGTACAATATTTGATGTTACCAGTCTATAATTTTCTATGCGCTGCCGATGACCTTCAATAATTCCAACAGCGACGCTGTCAAATGAAAATGATCGGGGAAATGCCACATAGAGCTGGCCATGGGAAAAATGCAGGCGATGGTAGATATATTCCAGCATATTCAACCGTCTGCTCTTGAACCTTCTTGATGTCACAGCAAACGCGATTTTAATGGGAAATTGTCTTCTGCGCAATTTGAAGGGAATGGTAGAATATACATGTCTGAATACTGGGCATAAGGACAGGTTTTGTAAAGCCGATAACTTACGGTGCTGTGCAGTGCTGGTAGAAGCCTCTTGTGATCATATGCTGCCACCGCCGGAGGCCAAAGGAAGCTAACATATTTTATGTACATCCCAGGGCTTCTGATGGAGGCAGCAATGTCAATTTTTAACGTTAACTTTTTTATGAAACACGTTTTGAGAAGGAATTAATGAAAACAAAGGTGACTGCCATCAATGCCGAATCATAAGCTTGCTAAAAATGTATGTCTTGAAAAGATCCGTTCTGTATTTTAGTAGCTAATGATGTCGCAAATATACCTTACTGTATAAATATACGTGATCATTGGGAAAACGTATTGGATGCTTTACGATCGGTTTAATTAATATTATATATTTAAAGAAACTGCTAGGATAGCCTGCAAAGCAGCTTGTTCGTCTGCTCGTGGCTACGTCAGCGTGGGTGCGAGGCTGCGAACAGCGAGCGTGTGTTCGGTTTGTCATGTTTGTCGTGAGATGGCTCTTTGAACGTGACCGGATTGTCACGACATGATACAGCAACGCCTGACAGGCCCCACCCGTAGCCTATTATCTTCGTTCTTAAGCGACGCTGCATCAACTGCAGACACAACGTATACTGGAACGAAATAACTGTGAGCTGTAACTGAAGGAGGATGAACTATGCATCCTGGCCTATTTTAAGATGACAATAATATGTATTTCCAACTAATATTTGTTACATGTTTCGGCAGTATCTTTTCGTATGTCATTACTCTGTCGTGAGTTACAGACGCATGCCTATGTACCTACATAAGACGATGTCTTATATAAATACAAGTAGACCTAAATATAAGTAGACCGCTCTCTCTCTGTCTGTCTGTCTGTCTCGCTGTATATACATGTATATATTTTACAGCCCAACTCGGGCCTACGCCGCCTCATTATTCGGGTTTCTAGATCACACACACACACACACACACTCACTCGGTAGGACTCCTCTGAACGAGTGGTCAGCCCGTCGCAGAGGCCGCTATCTACACGACACGCAACAAACACAAGAAATGAACATCCGTGCCTTCAACGGGATTCGAACCCGCGATCCCAGCAATCAAGAGGCCGCAGGACTACGCCTTAGACCGCACGGCCACCGGGACCGGCAGGGATATATACACTCGTACGTATACATTTTGAAATTTTTGAACTGTTTTTAAGTTATTAATTACCAAGAATCTAAACTAAATGTGATTTCAGCTGTAACAACTGTGCTGTCGGGTGGATCAATCCCATAACGTTTAATATAAGAGGTCACACGGTGCAACACGCGTACCTGCACTTCTGTATCTGCGTGACCTGCTGGACAACAATATGCATCGAGGTTGTGTTTGACTTTAAACGTGGAAATATTTTCAGTACTCTACATAGGCTTAATGTGACGGTATGCTGCAATTCAAATGCATATTTTAAGTTACTGTAATTTAATTTTCCGATCCCGGTGGCTGTGCGGTCTAAGGCATAGGTTTGCGGCCGCTCGATTGCGGGTTCGAATCCCACTGAGGACATGGATGTTCGTCTTATGTGTTTGTTGTATGTTCTGTAGGTGGCGGCCTCTGCGACAGGCTGGGCACTCCCTCACAGGAGTGCTACCGGGTGTGTGTGTGTGTGTGTGTGTGTGTGTGTATGTGTATGTTTGTGTGTTTGTTTGTGTCTAATTGTTTGTGGTCTAGAAACATCAACACTAAGGCGGCCTAGGCCCGAGTTGGACTGTTGTACTACAGAAAAAAATAATTTATTTTGCTGCAAAAATTAAGGAAAACCACGAAAATATTAAATTTCGAGACGGGATGCTAGCCACAGATTCAGAACTTCACAACAGAAGTGATTCTTATTTCACGTTTACTTCATTTTTTACTTAATATAGAAACATGTCTGCCTGTGTATGTGTGTGTGTGTGTGTGTGTGTGTGTGTGTGTGCGCGCGCGCGCGCGCGTGTAGCAAACAGATTGTAGCAGCGGTTGTGGAGTGTGATTTGTATTTCGGAAACGATTTAATTTGAATCTCGGACAAGGAACCGGCTGTCCGTGCATGGAGAGAACCTTGAGCCTCTAAGCACGACATTGCTGATGCACTCAGTTCAGTGCAGTTTGCTGCATGAGAGTACGACCATGACATGTTCATACGAAGGTCTGGCGTTGTGCGTCATTTATATGTAAATGCAGGAATTGGCTGTCAGCTCGTAAACTATTTACGTAATTACAAATGGACATTTTGATGTGGAATTGTCGGCGACTAGTCTTTTTAAGCCTGAAATCAATCTAAGCAGTTTTGAAATATTTTGTGTCTGTCGCACTCGAAACACACCACATTTCAGTATAAAGGCAAATCGTTTAATGTAGTATAGGGAAGTAAAATGTGTTTGTTCTAAGAATCACGCACAATACACGAAATCATATGAGCAAAATGCACAGTATTGGGATCAACTGGTATCTGTGTCTGTAAGGGTTAAACACCGGTCCTTTACCTTCCAGGTATTAATAGTCGCCGTAGAACGGAAACACGTCTCTGCTACACAGCAGTTTTAACAAAGGAACCGCGCTGTGCCAGCTTTTGTGACCTTAGTGACACTTTTAATTATATTTCGTAATGGCAACCGCACGGAAACGTTGATTAAAGCAAAACATTTTAGCCTGATGCAGCAGCGTCGATATGACGAATGTTTTTATAGACACGCATTTGTAAGGTTAATGTTGGGGTCATTAGCGTGGTAATTAGGGGCTTGTTGACCATGAGGTGAGTTCGTTTGCTGCCTTGCGTCCTAGAGCTAGAAGTGGGAAGTACAGTGTCTGCGGCTTGGCAGGAGGGAGCATAGAAACATGGGGAATGATTTGTAGTGGTGCAGAGACAGTGTGGAAACAGCAAGCGGGAAGGAAGGAAGGAAGGAAGGAAGGAAGGAAGGAAGGAAGGAAGGAAGGAAGGAAGGAAGGAAGGAAGAAAGGCAGGAGGGAGAGAGGAAGGAAAAACGGAAGGAAGAAAGTAAGGAAAGAAATAATGAAGAAAAGAAACAAGAATGAAAAATGAAGGAAGTAAGGCAGGAACGACGTAAGTAAAGAGGAGGGAAAGGAAGGACGGAAAGAAGGATGGAAAGTAGAAGTAAAAAGGAAGGAAGAAATGAGGGAAGGAAAGAACAAGTGGTGGAAAGAATGAATAAGAAAGGAAAGAGGAAGGAAAAAAGGAAGGAAGGACGGAGGGAAGGAAAAAAGGAAGGTTGGAAGGAAGAAATGAAGGAATAAAAGAGAAAAGGAAGGAAAGAGGAAGGAAAAAAGGGAGGAAGAAGGGAAGGAAGGAAGGAAGGAAGGAAGGAAGGAATAAAAAAAAGGAGGGAGGAAAGGGAAGGAAAAAAGGAGGGAAGAAATTAAGGAAGGAAGGAAAGAAGAGAGAAAGGAAAAATTAAGGCAGGAAGGAACGGGAATAGAGCTTAAGAGTGAAAGAAATGGAAAGCTGGTTAGACCTAAAGCAGAACATACGGACACAGGCCTACCTGAACACAATGTACAGGTACGCACGTGCATACATACATACATACATACATACATACATACATACATGCATACATACATACATACATACATGCATACATACATACATACATACATACATACATACATACATACATACATACATACATACATACACACACACACACACGAGCGTGCATGCGTGCGTAAGTACCCGAAGGCCGTAACGTACAGACAGAAAAATGAATAAATTAATGAAGAGATGGAGGAAGAGATGAGGCAAAGAGATGGCGTAAAATAAAGATTCGAAGGAAATGCAAGACCATAGATAGATGGATGGATGAACGGACGGAAGGACGAACGGACGAACCGGTGGACTGAACGGCTGGGTTGAAATAGGGTGTGAAGTGGATTCAACTGGGTAAGTAGGGTCCTTGTTACTGTATAACGAATTTTGCTGTCCCTGACGATTACCCAAGCTTTTCAGTTCTTTTAGCTACATCTGTTGGACCAGCTTGTCTGTGCACAGTTATCGCAGTCAGCTTGCTCTTCATGGAGGCACGCATGCGTGCAACAGTGAAGAGTTAGCAGACGGGTGTCTGTATTACCGGCAGAGGGTGGCTCTCCAGTAGCCACACATGCGTGTGGGAAGGATCCACATTTGTGTCTCTTCTGGTTCGCCGACTATTTACACTGTAACACTTGTGCGAACACAAGGAGCTCCAACTCTTTTAAAATGATGCTTATCGTGTTTATTTCGTCAGGTAGAAAAATTATATAGCCTACATGTGGCGATGAAAGCTTTCTTCTCTGATAACACATCTGAGTAACTGAACGCTGTAGCCACCCCTTTTCTTAGTTGTTGTTATCAAAGTAGATTTTTAAATTGTATGTTAACCATCCCTTTGTGATGTATAGAACTACAAAAGAATAAATACCGCCAGCACAACTTTTATGTGATGCCTGTTCAATAAATTGTTACTGATAAATAAATTGTTCTTGAACATAATCAAATAAAAGCTTTATTATCGGTATCTATTCCTTTATAGTACAAATTCTTAACTTCATCCTCTTTCTTTTTAACAATTTGTATGATGATGATATGATGATACATTATTATTATTGTTATTATTATCATTATTATTATTATTATTATAAAAAGTGAAATAGTGGCAGCACAAGACCAAGCACTACAAACAAAATACCACGCAACAAAAATATTGCACACAGAAAAAGCTAGCAAATGCAGATTATGCCACCAGTTTGAGGAGACAGTACACCACATTATGTCAGCGTGTCCAATATTGGCAAAAGAACAATACATCGAACGACATGATAGAGTGTGTGCTCAACTGCACTTCAATATATGTAAGGAAGTAGGGATAAAATTAGACAGTGAACTCTGGTATGAACATGTACCAAAGTCAGTAGAAACAGGTCAAGTGGGCAAGGTAACCATATTATTGAATCAACAAGTGCAAACCGACAGAACCATCCCCAACAATAAACCGGACATCATACTCCGGGATAATGAAAAAGGTACATGTATGCTAATTGATGTAGCAATCCCGGGAGACAGAAATGTGATAAAGAAAGAAGCCGAGAAGATTCTAAAATATAAAGACCTTATAATAGAAATACATTGCATGTGGAATGTAAAGACAAAGGTGACGCCAGTAATAATAGGAGCAACTGGAACCATTTCAAAATCCTTCAGAAAATACTTGAGCAGCATAACAGGAAACACGAAGTCAAGGAACTACAGAAAACAGCTATATTGGGCACAGCACACACACTGCGGAAAGTGCTAATGTAGAAGGGCAAAATTGTTTAATATTGAAGACGGCGTTATATTTACCATTAACAGTACGCGCAGAATAGCTGCAACACTGTATACCTTAGAAACATGGTTTGTTTCAGGTATATAAGTGTGAATACGCTCTATAAAGGAGATAATGTAATAATAATAATAATAATAATAATAATAATAATAATAATAATTTCTTTATTATTTATTTGCTGGCACAGGAGCCGTAAGGCCAAATACAGAGGCAATACAGGAACGTAAGAAAAATACGCAAATAACACATAACAAAGGGAAACACAGCAAACAGATGACAAGAAATCACGTCTAAAGACAGCATTAATATCACTATAATTGTTAAAGGAGACATTGTTAAGAGAGGCCATGTATGTTGATAGTGCAGTCCCATTGAATTCAGTTTATTGAGATGCAGACTTAGCAGCATAGGATCAGTTGCTACATGAACACTCGGCTTCGACAGTACACAAATACACAGATACCGCATGATTGTATGATAAAGAAGACGAAGCATAAACAAAGAACAAACTATAATAATAATAATAATAATAATAGTTGCTGATAATGTGGCAGTTTGCACAGTCGTTCCCAGAATTACTTGGCGTTTCTGACATTATGAACATGTGACTGCTTCTTTGCTTAGGCCAGTTGATGAAAGTTAACTCTAACAGGACCCCTTATAGGCGTTTATCCAAACTTCCGGAGCGGTTATTAAAATCACTCCCTCCGCCTGTCTGTCCGCGCGCATAAAACAGTTCGACAACCGTGAAATAAGTTTTATGGAACTTCGCATTACAAATTTAATACTATTTATGGAGCTATTTGAACTTCCATATAAATAGGGAGAAGGTAATGGTCGTTGTACGTGAAACTCTACATGTGTTTTTGCACCCATCTCGCTCTGAATTTGCTAAATATTGGTTTGAGCAAAAAGTTGAAACAGAGTTGTGGAGAACACAGCAACCCAAGAAATATTTCCCGACATTTTATTAACGTATTCGTCTTGTTGTATCATGTAACTCGAAACAGATAAACTGATGACATCTGCGCTCTTCTGGAATATTACGCAGCGTCCATTGGTGATCCTTTACTGAGGTTTCGGGACAACGTTGTCCCGAAACGTCTGTAAAGGATTACCGCTCGACGCTGTGTAATATCCCAGAAGAGCGAAGATCACGTCAACATCGCGGTGGAAGCTTGAAATCACAGAGGTGATCTGATTTTGGTAAAATTTTACATTGGAGGTCACCGCAGAGAGATGTCACATATCATGTCTGTAAATGTGTCTGTCTATCTGTCTGTCTGTCCGTTCGTCTGCTTCTCTGTGTCGGGCCAGCATAAGCAAAAAAAAAGGTCAGTGGTCGTTGCAATAATCCGTCTGGAACACTTCCATTGAGGGTTTTCGTGTAGTTAACGATTTTCAGCCATCTCGATCCATAGAAATACACTTTATTCAAGTCACTACCTCGACACTTTATGCACATATGCCTGTATCACTTGTTAAGCCTTTACAGGCTGAGACTAACCTGAATTATGCTTAACGATTGAGCTCGTACCGCACTGTAAACACTTCCCGTCTCGGTTATAAAAACCAGTCAGTTAATGCTGTACAGGAAAATAATCATTGTTTGTTCCGAGATCCATACAAAACATATAAATACACTGGGAAGGAGGTAGAATTTTTAATGTTAAACCTGGTGGTACGTACAGTAATCACTGGGCTTTATAAAGGGTTAACCAGATTTTTATTAAAGGTCCTAAATGAACTCCAAAGAACTTCGCTGGGAATTTTTCTTACCTACTATATTACACAGTTTTTTCTAACTTACACACATAAAGATTAGATTTATTGATGATTTTTAGCGTATTGATTGACAATTTAGTTACATTTCTTATCTAATTAGGACACGCGGTGGCGCAGTTAGTTGAGGCTCTGCGCTGCAAGCCGGAAGGTCGCGGGTTCGATTCCCGATGATGTCATCGGAATTTTTGATTGACATAATCCTTCTGGCCGCACTATGGCCCTGGGGTCAACTCATCCTCCAATAGAAATGTGTACCGGAAATATTTCCTTGGGGCAAAGGAGGCCGGTGCGTAGGGCTGACAATCTTACCACCTTCATGGGCCGATTGTCTTGAAATCTGGGATCCTGAACTTGCTGGAACCCTCAGGGCCTGTCCAGGCCTGTACAAGGATTGATTTACCTTTACCTTTACTTTTATCTGATATCAAATGCGATAGAAATTCAGCAATTCAGGACTTTATAAAATAGACACTTGTGGCTTATTAGGAAGTATTTTCGCAGCCATAGTCTTTAGAGTCTGAGAAAACCCATGAAAATCCGGTCGGGGTTTAAACCGCGTACCTCTCAAATACAAATTTGAACCTCATTTCTCCATGAACCAGCTCTGTCCATCCCCTAAGTATACGGCATAAAGTAGTATTCATATCTAGATAAACACTAATAGTGTCTAAAATTACCAACGGGAATGAGCAGTTGTGGTTGGCACTTCATTTGCCAGTGCTGAGTTCAGATGTAGGCGATAAACCCTATAATGTCTAGGCACACAGCGTCTTCCGGGCAGAACAGCCGTGAAACGAAATTATGCGATTTGAGTCAGCTGAAGTTGAAGGGGCGGGGGGGGGGGGGGCTTGCGACTCTCTAGGTCCGCGCTTGTAAGAAAACCTGTTGTGTAAAAAGTTACCGCTAAGGTACAGGGTGAATGGACATTTTTAGCGCTCGTAATGCAATTTACGGCAGGAAATTAAGTTTCGGCAGCTGCTCAGAGACCTAAAATGGCAAGTTTTTGTTATCGCTTTTCTTGTATTACGTATCACTGAACGTAGTGTTCTATTATTTGAATTGTCATAGTTTTTAACTGCTGTTTCCTTAGTTAGCATTGGTGAGCACTTACATGTATATGACGTCAGATGGGGCTATTTCGAAGGACGAGGAAGGGGGATAAAAGTACAGGTCAAATCTCCCGTTCATGCTGACTGGAATAACTACATGGAGCAGAGTTCTTCATGAGAACTAACAGTTACTTGGCTAGTCAAGAAATTCCCCTCATTTTATGGAACGGAAAGGTACATTGCCGGGTTCAAAACAGCCCGCCAATTTTCCCTCTCCTGAACCAAATTTATCGAGCCCATGTCTCCAATTCTGTTTCCTTAAGATCCACTTTAATATTATCCTGCCATCTTTTCCTATGTTCAGTCGGTATTATTGAGGAGCTTAATGAATTACAAGTACTATTTAGCTGATCAAATCTGGAAGGATGTGATGAACAGGGCATGTGGCACGTATGGGGGGGGAAGGTAAATGCCTACAGGACTTTTGTGGGGAAAAAAATTAATGTAGGGAACAACCACTTGGAAAAGACATTGAAACGCCTGAATTACATTTCTAATTTTAGTTCTTACCGCGCAGTAAATACACTTCACCCTGCCTTGCAGTGGAGTCTAATTAGTTAATTATGTAGAGGTAAATAATTTCATTTTGTTGTTGCAGTCTACGAAACACATAATTATATTTCTTTGGCAAATTTGTGTTTTTGAACATGAAACTTGTTGGTACACGTAGTAACCACTGGGCTTCGCAGTTTTCAAGCATGGAAAGCGAGAAAAGGTCATGAAATAGGTGAGTGTTGTGAGAGACATTACGCTTAATACAGGAGGCGAAACAGGGAAACTTTCTGTCTGAAGGTTTCCAGGCACTGCCCTCTCATCCTTCTGGTAAAGGTAGGCTGGAGTCAAAGTAGAGCGTTTGAAAGTGAAAAAGGAAAGACAATGAACATTTGCGATGGATTTTGAATTTTGTATTTGTCGGGCGTTTGAGTGGAAATTTTGACGTTAGTGTTGGAAGGGTTGTACGAGAAGTATTCGTAAAGTATAAACAGCTTTTGAATAGTTTTTAGTAAACTAATTCATACACGAAAGAAAACACGGCGATGTGTCCTTAAAGTGTAACTGCCACTTATGGTGCTTAGTTTCATTCCAAGTTGAAGTTATACAAATGTTTGGAATGATATTTCGTTTACCAGCTGCAGCTGGAATCATCTACATTGCAGTGTATTCGGAAAAACTGGCAGAGCTTTAAGAAACGAAGCGGCTGAACCCTGAAAGCCGACACAGCCTAACTGTGAGGGTACGAAAGTCGTATTTCTGTTTAAAAAATCAGTTGACTAACGACGCTTGTTAACCCTAGAAAGTTGTTACCGCCTTTAAGATACCATTTGCTTTAACACTGATAAACCCTTAATTTTTCCCACAAAGTGTATTTATGGTATGGGAGGATAATATTAAAATTAATCTTCAAAAATTGTGATGGGGAGTATGGACTAGATTGATCTGGTCCAAGCGGTTGCCGCTTGTGAATGCCGTAATGAACCTTTGGGTGCCATAAAATGCGAGGAATTTATTGACTAGCTGAGGACTTGTTGGCTTCTCAGGAAGAACTCTGCTCCATGGAGTTAGCTAGCTAGTTAGTTAGTTAGTTAGTTAGTTAGTTGGTGTTTGGATGGCTTTCTTAGGATTCTGACAAAAACAGACATTTACCCAAACAACATACACAGATTGGTATTTGTAAGGGTGTGTTTTCCGTACAGTAGTAACGAAATATAGCCTGTAAACATTATTTATGTGAATGTTAGCTTTCAAAGTGTCAAATCGACAGATGGTACATTTATTAATTCTCATTCGTCTTAGGTCACTTTTACGTTAACTGACATACGTAAGTTTTTATATGAATTATTTTTAAATAAAGTAGTAGCAGCCTACACAAAACGTCAGATCATCATTAGATAGGCCACTCTAAGTACTAGCTGTACGTGTGGGAGAGAAAGGATAAAGAATTGCGAAACGAAAGAAGGGGGAGAGAGTTATATTGAAAATGTTGAATGTGTAATTAGTAGCGGCGGTCAGAAAAAAAGGCCCTTTTATTCCAGAGTCTCTGATTCTCTTCTACAATGTAAAGTGGAGTGAGAAATACAAGGGGGGATCGCAGGGGGTTTCAAATCGAATACAAAGATAACCAGTAAATGCAACGAAGTGTATAATAAAACGACACAGTAGGATGCTGTGTTGCTGTGTTTCATTGTTTAAAAGAGCCGGGATCTGCTGTAACAGTCGTGTCACAGCATTAGAATACAGTTGTGGTTTGAATTAATTCACTGATGCATTCGCGCATACGGGTAATGGTACAATAACCGTACCCCTTCTCTGAACTAAAGGTTCAAAATCGTGCAGCTCTCTTTGCAGTGTCAAGGTTTGTAAATCCCTTGTACACGAAATTACAGTGATTCCTTAGCCTTCTCAACTTTCGAAACTTTAAATTAATCTGATAGCTCTACGTACTGAGTTTTTATTAATTATCAACCATTGCACTACAATTATTTTACTCCTGCATGTTTCGGCTAACCGTCGTAACCGTCGTCAGGGAGTCACTTTCCACATACTTGCGTAGCGTACAGTATGTCAGTGAATGGTAAAGTGTACATTAATTATTTACGTCAGTAATTGCGCTATAGCAGCAATAACCCCTATATAGTATAATTTATATGTATAATTTTAAAATATATTATGTTAATACATAAAATATAAAGTGTAAATTGTATAAAATGTTATATTTTATATTTCGTGTATTAACGTACTATATTTTCTAAATATATAGGTGATTATTGGTGCTATATAGCGACTACTGCTGTAAATAATGCAAATATTGCCGTTCGTTGGCATAATGTACGCTGTGCACGTCTGTGGAAAGTGACTCCCTGGTGATGGCTGCGATGGGTAGTCGAAACATGTAAAAGTAAAAGAATTGTAGTGCAGTGGTCGGGCATTAATAAAAACTCTTACGTAAAGCAACTGTACGGAATGTGTATAACATGAAGTGTAATCTGGTAGTTGTTTACTGTGAGAAACAGATGAAATACACGAATACACTATGGGGGGAAGTGCAGTTTCTGAAGTTGATGCGTGTAGTAATACATGTCCTTCAAGGTGTTAAAGAAGTGGAGTGTAAGGGTGTGGACTCTGTTGGTCTGCCTCAGACTGTTTGGGCTCAATGAGGGAATGTTTGTAGATGCTAGACTAATGATATTTGGGAACGGCGGCGTATTTTTTAAGTATATAAGCGACTGTCAGCCGATCCCAGTGGCCGTGCGGCCAAAGGCATGGGTCTGCGGCAGTTCGCTTGCTGGGATTGCGGGTTCGAATCTCGCCGGGGGAATGGATGTCTGTCTCTTGTGAGTGTTGCGTGTTGTCACGTAGAGGTCTCTGCGTCGGGCTGATCACTCGTCCAGAGGAGTCCTACCGAACGTGTAGTGTGTCTGAGTGTAATCTTGAAGCCACGATAATGAGGAGGCCCTGGCCCACTAGGAGCTGTTGCACCATGGAAAAATATAAGCAACTATCAGCTTCTTCTCAAGAACTGAAACTTGCGATAGTGCGTGTAGCGCTCCTTCTTCGCATAATAGAGGATCACGTCAGGAGGCGGCTACAGCGACTGATATTATTGTAATGTTCCTCAGTTCTTGTAGATGTTTGGATAAGGAGAATAAATTTTTCCGTTTGCTTAATTAAGCACCACGCTATAAAAACGTATGATATAATAGAGGTATAGCTCCATGTATTCTTGACTTCAGCCTCACACCTCGGCCACTGTACAATCAGAGAAATGGCACCCCTACGCCTTGACTGGAAGGCTAGGTCAAAACCAGAAACTATCTTAAAGTTATGGAGAAGAGAAAAGTCTCTCACTCCTGCCGAGCATAGAACCCCGGTTCCTCGGTTGTCAAGCCCGCTTACTGGACACTATAACGAATTAGCTATGCGGTCTTCTTTAAATGCCGGACTGGTAGGTATAATTACTCCTCAACAGCCACCTTTCACATTCTTTCCAAATCATTATTTTCTGGACATCATATAACGTGACGTTTGATTCAATTTGATGTACTGAGAGCATCGTTAAATAACCCTGAAATACGTACAATTAGAAGCGCTCTGTTCGATTGAGTTAGTTGCGAAGGAAGACAGATTGAGTTGTACAGTTCAGCGGACCAGATCTGTCACCGTTGCATCGACAACCAGGTGTAGGTTAGCACGCATGTACAGTCTGTCTGTCCGTCCGTTGGCGATAATCCTAATGAACGCCTCCTATTTATGCAGATGCAGTATCTTTGCATAGTACGTATTACTGCAGTACTTCAGTACAAAAGTGACTTACGTTGCTTGCGTTTGCTATGTCCACGTTTCCGAAGCTTGAAGTTTATGTACGATAAAATTTCATTTTCTGTCCAAAAGAAATCACACTGTATCTGCATCGCAAAAACCAGTCGTTTAGTGATTTTAATAAAATGTTCGTTATTTGTTGTTACAATCGTGTTCTTAGTTTATACAATGTACGTACTGAAGGTCATGATGTTTTTACAGTGGTATATCGAGGTCACATTCTCATTGGATAACGGCACTGCCCAGTGACGAGCTTGGGACTGCAGTTTTTCCCTAAACGTCAGAATCTTTACTGTCACGAAATTGTCATAATCTGGTTCTTTATAATGCCATTGTTTTGACAGAGTCTCCGAAACGTCGGTGTAACAATCCACCATAACGATTAGTCGACATTTACAAGTTGTTGGATTTACTCGTACTTGTTGAGTAATGTTCTGTTGCAGTTGAAAGGGATTCACACACACACACACACACACACACACACACAGAGCATAGTAATCCTGTCAAGGGGGTTTTCTTAAGGAAGGAATGTGAGACAGAAGCTGACTTCACAAATAACATTTCAGGGCTTTGGAAATTAAATGACTGTAGTGTGGCTTCAAATTTGGCATTTCGCTGAGCCATTATTTTGGTATTACTAGTTGGGACAATGAAGGCTATAATATGAGAAATCTTTAATTGCAGGAATTGCACACTAAATTTTATGAAAACCCATCAGAAGTATTAAAACATGTAAATAAAGAAGAAATTGCGGCTGTACGCTGCTATCCCTACATGCAGGTGCTGCTTTTCATAGCGAAAAATGGTAAGAAAGCATTATAATGTAAACTATAAACAAATCAATGATAGGTAATAAAAAGAAAACAAATGAGAGTTGCAAGGAAAGGAAAGTACTAGATAAAGAAAGAAAGAAAGAAAGAAAGAAAGAAAGAAAGAAAGAAAGAAAGAAAGAAAGAAAGAAAGAAAGAAAGAAAGAAAGAAAGAAAGAAAGAAAGAAAGAAAGAAAGAAAATGGAAGAGAAAAGTAGAAGTAAAGAAGGAAAGAAAATTTACGGGCACATACAGCAGGGTCGTTTCTGTGGAGTTTTTGTCCGGTGATTAGGCAGTGTAGTAGAACACAGTGCTGGCTGAGCTAGACTGCGCGACAATGAGTAGGCATAAGTAAATGAGCTCTGATTTCATAATGACCGGCTGGTTAATGACATCGAGATTTGCTCCCCTCCGGACTTACCATCTAGCAAGTCACTGAAAATGTACAGCATATAAGACTATATTATTTGAGGGTGATTCAAGATTTCCACAGCATTGAAGACTTACAGTTCATGGAACTGTCTATTCTGGCACGTTTGTGTCAATGTTTTGGAGAAATATGTAGCCTTCGTTTTTTGTCTTAAATGCGAAGAATATTTGCTACAAGTTTTTCTAAACAAAGAGCCCGCGGAAATATTTTGACCCAAAAAGGACTTAGGATCAGAACATCTCCGGCTCCTGGGACCTAACACCGTGTATATCAGGGCTGTGGAGTCGGAGTCGGAAGGAATTTTTAGGCGGAGTCAGAGTCGGAGTCGGGAAAAGATATACCAACTCCGACCTAAGTCTAAAATCTTAACTAGATATTCCAACTGCAGAACCCTGATAGCTACAGCAACCATTAGACTTATACTTAAATATAGGTTATAAGTCATAAAAGTAGCCTGATGATTCACGTGGTAGCGATGAAATATCTTATAGGTTTACCGTTATTAATGCATATTGAGCTTTTATGAAGGGGTCGGAGTCGGAGTCGGAATCGGAGTTTGTGTGTACCGACTCCACAGCCCTTGTGTATATCGGTATACAGGTGTCAAAGTTTTGGAGGAGCTTTCCGCCTCCTTGTTCAGAATAGTAAAAGAAGGGCCAAGGAGGTTATTTAAGTAAGGAAGTTTCGTAATTTACACAATTCGCCTGATGCTGTTCAGTTAGTCAAATGCAATGGGCTACAATGGGCTGGGTATATAGCTAGGATGAACATTATTTAACCCTTTAAAGACGAAGCCTATTTGTTTTATATAAGGACTCAGTCCGTACCGTGCTGTAAACACTCTCCACTTCCGTTATAAAAAACACTCTCTTGATGTTTTATAAGGCAAAAGTTGCTATTTGTTCTCAGATCCGTAGAAAACACATAAACGCAATGTGGGCACCACGTAGAATTTTTTAATGTTAAACCTGGCGGTACGTAAGGTTACCGCTAGACTTTAAAAGGTTAAAGATGATCTGTGACTTATATACAAGTCGCTTAGTGCTGAGAGGGTAGTGAAGTGGAGGAAACATATGAGGAGAATGTGCACAGTTTAGCGGGAAACCCCCTTACGGAAAGCTATTTAGAAGGCTGCGAAGTTTCTTAAAGTGGACCTTAACCCTTTAAAGCCGAAGCGTATTTGTTTTATTGAAGGACTCAGTGCATACCGCGCTCTAAACCCTCTCCACTTGGGTTATATATACCAGTCTCTTAATGTTTTATAAGGCAAAAGTTGCTGTTTGTTCTGAGATCCGTACAAAACATATAAACGCAATGTGGGCACCACGTAGAATTTTTTAATGTTAATCCTGGTCATATGTAAAGTTACCGTTAGTTTTTAAAAGGTTAAAGAGAAAAATTGTAGAAATCTGAGGTGAATTAAACCGACTTGGTATTGCAATGGTAGCGGCAGTGGCATTGAACCTTCAAGGTCTAGTGCCAGAAATTGATTGATTAATTAATTAGTCCATTAATGGAAGATGTGCATCACATTGACCTCATCGTTAGCAGTATGTAGAAATTTGGCATGAAAAGAGGCCGTTGGTGTGAATGAAATGGGAAATTGAGGGTGAGGAACTGGAAAGTTGTGATATTAATATAACTGAACAAACGGAAGTGCCTATTCTTCGCCTGGGTAGGTTACTTTGATTGTCAGTGTCACAGCATACAAGGTTATCGTGAGGGAATTGACCACTTTCAAAAATGTGTTACTCAGTAACTAAGTATCATATGAATAGCTAGTCTGCAGCAAATTCTATACCTATCCTTATTGTTTTCTTTTCCCCACATTTTGGCTCTTGAAAATTATACGCATTGCCGCCACCAGGGGCCACCAGTGTTCATATGGAGACTCAACAGTAATCAGTTTTTGAAACTGTCTGTCCTTTTTTTAATCACTCTGTATAAAATATCAGATTTTAAAGAAGGAATGACACTACAATTAATAAACTGAAGTTTACTCATCTAATTAAAAAATTCAGAACTATGATTCTAGCTGAATCCAGAATATCTAAAGTAATACTTGCGTGTCGGTTTAATACCTGTGGCTACCGTACGTACTGGTAACAGGGCGAAGTAAGTTTCTTACGTTAGGGTGTTCCCTGTTTGGTCCGCGCTGTAGAAACAAGAAAACAGAACAGCTTTATTATTATATATCATACCAGAAGTGAGCCGGTCACGTGACGAGGCTAACAATATTCACGCACTAACCTCAAACTAATGGGACATCACTCATAAACCAAAGCTCACTGCTGTCACAGAGAACAAACTAAACATTTGTTTCATGTGTCGGACTGCTGCCAACTGGTGGTTCCAGCATGTCGCTGATGAAACGTAAATCTGTCGTATCGCAACTTGATTTTCCCGCGTCGCTAGACAGCTGGGTTACAAACACACCTTCTGTCAAAATATTGGTCCACAGAGAAATTGTTTGTTGTTATATATTCCTAAAAACATAACATGCGCAGGTGTTGGTCTATTGAAGATTTGTTTTCTTCTGTCTGCTGTAAAATTTTGTACCGTTGGGTTACAACAAATTGCTGTTTCATGAGCCTTAGGTTACAGGTGTTTTCATTTGTTTTGTATGGAAACCAAACAAACCAAGCTGCATCGTAAACCTGGTTTTGGCGTCACGCGCAAACAAAGCTTTAACCTAACCATGGAAACCGGTGTGATTAAATGTCTATGGAAAATCGGGTCAATCTGTATCGTAACCATAGAAACGCAGTAACTAGGGTAAACCGTCTCAGTAACCATGGTTACGCACGCGTGACTCACTTTAACGCCATTAGGCCTATATAAGATGGACTGGAAAAACTACATATGCATTTTAATGAAAACCGACTATACTTGCATTCATTTCAGCGTAAAGTTAATCGCCAGTACTGTATTTGTGTATAATAAACTTAGGTCTTATAAATAGCTAGTAAAGTAATGACGTGTTAGAGAGACTAACAAGGTGACTACATTGCAAGTGTGTTTTCTTTTTGCCCTCTCTTTCTTGTTGGTCTTGTTTTGTTGTTGCATGTATTTTATATTATAACATGACCGGCGACGAATAGCCTTAAAGTTAAAAGCAATTTGTAGTGTTAAGTTTGTGAGTATGTCTGTCTGCTGGAGTTGTATATGTGTTGGGATTGAGTAGAAGTTTCGGAAGGTGGGGTTTGGAATAAATAAGAAAACTGTGCCCCAAAGGCTTTTGTGAATTAACATAAGTCAAGATTAGGATAGGGGCGAGATAGACTAGATGGTTGCGGTAGGAATACCGGATCAGTAGTGTGAGAAAAAATGCACACACACAAAGTGTTGTTGACTTTCACTACACGTAACCCTGCCACCCACATTTAAAATATGGGGCTACTGTTGGAAAACTGCACAGAATTATGGTATATATACGTTTATTTTTTCTTCACACCACCGATATACACACTGTGGTATGAATTAGTCAGGCAGCATTTTTCAGGAGCGTTCGAAAAATTGCGGAAAGTGGCTTGTCCGTCCTTCCGTGCTTCCGCATGGAACAACTCGGCACGCACGGGACGGATTTTCTTGAAATTTTATATTTGACGATTTTTCGAAAAGGTGTCGAGAAAGTTCAAGTATCCTTAAAGTCTGACGGGTATAACGGGTACTTTTCATGAATACATACGCACATTTAAGATAATATCTCTCTCAGGTCTGCCTAGAATGAGAAATGTTTCAGACAGGTGTTGTAGCGAAAATCAAGACACTGTGTACAGTGTTTAAAAGGTAATTTAAAAATCAAACTGCGGAGTGGATAGTTCCCCTTTAAATAAATTTCTCATCCGCTGTTTGAGAAATGGAATAAGACGAAATAAAGAGAAGAGGCACAGTTGTTTTATTGCTTTTGAAATTTATTGGAGGAACATGTCGTAACCTATTTAACTCTTGAAAGCCAGAATTTTATCTAAATATTTTAAAAATGTAGTATTTCTGAGTGTGACAAATATAGTTACCACTCTGATTCAACGGGTCACACCCTAGGAGCACTGTCTTTTTTTTAAACTAAATAAAACCCTTCTAATAAATAATTTTACTTGTTTAAAGTGAATGAAGCCAAAATTTACGGCATCCACACTTTAATGTGAGTAAGAAAAAGAACGTGAATTTTACGTTTAAATATATCAGTTCTTCTTCGGAGTCGTCCAGTTTCGTTTCTGGTTTCTTAAATTGGGTCTGCTAGTTGGAAGGAATGTTACTTTGAATTATTCCATCATAAAATGAAAGAAGAAGAGACTCTGGTCACTCCCATTCTGCTCAGGTTGGTGGGCAGGCAGCCACAAATCATTTTCTTCTCTCGTTACCAGGCCCGATGAACAGGAGCTGTGCGGCACGGTCACCGGATGTGGAGCGGCAAAGCGAACAGCGCCAAGACTGACAGGCATTTAATACTTAAGCGAATGACTACCGAAGGAGACAAACTGATCGAGTGAACAGCTAAATATTTAAGCGTGTAACAAATTAATAAAACTACCTTAGTAATTATGTTTATTAAATAGCTAGCTTCAAATTCCAAATTTTCAAGAAAAGCAACTAAATTCCGAAGTAATTAACAGATTGAATAATTAATTATGTTAATAAACAACCAGGAAAACACGTAATTAATAACTACATAGCGAGCAAACTAATGAATTAAATAATTTTAATTATCAAAATGACAGAGAACCGTCAGTACGAAAAGAAGGGTACGTACATTACGTATTAAAATCTTAATGAGTCATGTTGGAACCAACCGTATGGAACTGAAACTGAAGTCGATGGTATTAATGCATAAAGGCCTACGACAAAAATAACAATGCAATCAGCCACACAAATGTATGGAGGGAAAATTGAAATCACGTATGTAGCTTTAAATTACGAATTTTAAATGTACTTGATAAGGGACACTGCGTACCCTAATGGACCATAGACACATCAAGTCTAGTAAAGCAGACGTGACTACTTAATGCATGAATTCGCGTTACTAAATAACAGATCTCGCTTTGGGGGGGGGGGGGGGGGAAGAAGCATAAAAGTATTTATAAGAATAACTCTGCCGATCCCAGTGGCCGCGCCAAGGCGTGGGTCTGCGGCCTTTCGCTTGCTGGGATTGTAGTTTCGAATCCCGCTGGGGACATAGATATCTGTCTCTTGCGAGTGTCGTGTGTTGTTAGGTAGAGGTCTCTGTGACGGACTGGTCACTCATCCAGAGGAGTCCTATCGAGTGTGGTGTGTCTGAGTGTGATCGCGAAGCCTCGATGATGAACAGGCGCTGGCCCACTAGCGGCTGTTGCGCCATGGGAAAGAAAATAACTTAGGAAGATGAGAATAAAAAAGAAGGCTACTTGATAATGACGCTGAGTGTACTAACTGCGACATGAACAGCAGATTAAGTTCAAGAAACGAGTGCAGTCACTTTATTCAGAACCTTATATCTTGTCTTAATTTTTTAAAACAAAAATTCAGTTTTAATACTTGTGTATACGTAACTTTAATTTTATTCTTTATAAATGCAGAACTCCGTTTCCAAAGACCGACGTTCTGTCCTGTACAAATATTTCAACTGGTTACTTAAATACGATATTCAGATATGTAGGTTACACAATTTCAGTCGTTAGAATGATACACGAATGATAAATTGGAAGGGTGTGGAAGGAAGCCGTAGTAAGCCGATGTTTTATATGCCGATATTTACTTGGGGGCACTGTACACATATCTTTATCACGGTATTCAGTCTCCAAACTGACATTTGCAACCAGACTTGCAAAATACAAAGTATTTACCACTCAACCAAGATGCTCGGTCGAAAAGTATAAAAGTGAAACACGGGAACATGTAACAGTTTGTGGAAGTTCGGGTGGGGGAGGGGGGGGGGGGGGGGTTGAACAGAAGAGAAGCACGTCCAGTTGGCATCTTGTGGTTACTTCCCTGCTGAGGTTAGGGGTTAAGCTGGCGAGGGTGTGGCTCAATTATCGACGCTGAGTGTAAGTTTACGTGTTAACCGGCCCACGGGGTACTATTTTATTTATATATATTTATTGTCTCTTTTTTACCCCTTCTGTAAAGAAACCTGTCCAACCCAGGTTGTTGTACTAGTCTCTTTTTCCTTCTGTCTCTTTCTGTCTTCCTTCTACCATAACAGCTAGCTCACGGAGAAGGCTTTGTTTTGTTATGTGTACTATCTCTTTACAAAACATCGGCTTCAAACACAGAGTAAGAATTTTAGAACGTTTTATCCCATTGGTTCCCAAAGTTCCCAGGGGATCCGTGGATACATATCTTTAGTGGCTACTTTGAAGTTTACTTATGTTTTTAATTAAAGAAATAGTGTTTTTGTTGAAAATAATCGCGGAACTTCTTTAATTGGTAATGTGTTTATTTCGTACGATCATTAGAATATCTAATTAAGAAACTTAACGAAAATCTGTTTAGTTAAGGTCAAATCATGCAGTGCATTGTTACGTGTGAAACTGGTATGTATTCGTATCTATCTAAAATTAGTTCTGAGATATAAATATCTAATTTTGGGTACCTGTCATTCGGACACTCCCTATTTACGTGAGCAAGGATGTGAGCATCCGTGGTTATTTTTGGACGCCAAAAAGGGATCCGCGGCCAAAAAGTGTTTGGGAAGCGCTGATTTACCCTATTAGTAAAGCGCAGGTTGTAATGACCATCACACAAGCTTTAACGATATACGCCATTACGATTCGGCTTTTGTGGCCATTATCAGGCGAAATAAATATGTTTGCCATTACGCAGTGAATCACTGGCATCTCACAGTGGCAGATGTCATTTATCAGTGAGTCCATATGTGTCAAGTCCAGTTTGTCATGTAAACTCTAGAATAAGGAATTCCGAGTAGAATTCACAAAATTTACTTTACTGTGACATGGATTTGTGTTCCTATAGATGTATTAATATTTTTATAGTTTCGTTTTATTGCTGTGGAGAACTCATTACCTATGTGCAAATTCTCTATACTTACATTTTGTTGAATATAACCTCAAAGTTTCGCGTCACCATCACGTAACTAAAATTGTAGAATCATATAAAATATTTCATATAAGTGTTTCTGTAACACGCTTACTGCCAGTGACTTGTTAGTTATTGACATCACGTCGAGGACTGAAGATAAATTTTGAAAAGTCTACAATTTTCGCTATGGAAAGACATTACCTTAAAAAGGCTACATACTTCAAGTTTTTTGGCCTACGTCATTTAAGGACCAAAAAGTGTGTGGCGTTACTATTGCTTGTGCCTCACAAATTCGCCCGTCCGCCATGTTCTTGTTAATGAGGATGGGAAATTAAAAATTATGGCCTGCCGGCGTTCTGCAGTGACATAACATTGATATCAATTTAACCGGTTGAAATGTTGAAATCGGGATGGCAAACACAAAGAGGGCACAGACAGGAGACCTTTATGCTATACGACGTAATATTGATATATATACGTCACAGGGCTTCTGACTACCAGAAAACAACATAAAGTGGACGTAATGTGTACCTGTGTGCCGAATAGAATTCAAACCCGCACACATCTTCCATAGCAGTCCACGCCCTGCTGTTAAGAGATCTTGAATTACGAAGTAAGGTAGTTAATGAAGCCTATCCCAGTGGCCGCGCGGTTTAAGGCGTAGTTCTGCGGCCGAGCGCTTGCTGGGATCGTGGGTTCGAATCCCATCGGGGGCATGTCTTGTACAGTGTTTATGTTGTCAGGTATAGGTCTCTGCGATGGCCCGATCACTCGTCCAGAGGAGTCATACCGAATGTGGTGTGTGCTTGAGTGTTTGTTTGTTTGTTTGTTTGTGGCTGAACAGCCCTGTAGTGGGCTTAGGCCTATTCATTGTTGAGACTCCATGGTCACACTCATTTAGACACATCACACTCGGTAGGACTCCTCTGGACGAGTGATCAGCCCGTCGCAGAGACCTCTGCCTGACAACAGACAACACTCACAAGAGACAGACATCCATACCTCGGTGGGATTCGAACCCACGATCCCAGCAAGCTCTCGACCGAAGGCCCACGCCTTAGACCGCGCGACCACAGGGATCCGCGTGTGCTTGAGTGTGATCAAGTGAAAAATCAAAACCCTCTACTCCTACTGTGAACAAGCAGATAGAATGGGGAAGGACTACAAACTAAGAAAACAATTAATGAAGTGAAAGTTGAAATGTGTTTCGACCAATCCTACCAATACTGAGAAAAGTCGGATGTTCTGGTAACTCTCTGTGTATCCGTCAACACAAATCAATGTGATGAGTGATAAAATGGCTGTTACCTGCAAACACACATACAAGCAGTTCCATGGAGGGCAGACTTCATTGGCCAGGAGCTCAAACATGGACAGGGGTGGATAAAATCAAGGGGCCGTCATTACCGTGAAGGATCCAACTCTTTGTACCTCAACCTGCGAGATTTTTGGCGCTCACAACACTGTTACTTAGGGCTCATGTCTTCCGGGACACCGTATCGACTGGCAATTAGTTACCGACATTCCGTTGGACAGTGAAAGACTCCGAAGATAAAGGGGCTAATATATTTCGAAACTTCGGTACATAGCTATCGGTCGACACGGCGTAACATCCCAGAAGACGTCAATGGTTTGCTTGACCTTTTGGCCATAGATAGATTTTGTACCGTCCTTTCGCATGTTGTTGGTGGCTTGTAAGAATATTGCTCGACTGTGATGGAATTTAGGTTGCAGTGAGAGAGGTATCGCCTTCCTGTATCGTTTTACAGTGAATTCCCGTCTGTCTTTACGTAACGCTGGTGTGAGCGGACGTTTACATTTGGGTAGTAGTGCAGGCGCTGGAATCCAGTCATGCTATGCAACATGATAGGCCGGGCACGTGGACTATTCATATCGCTCCCACTTCACTGTAAGGCAGGTCTAGTATGCATATACATCCTAGTGAAGAAACTGATCTACCCACTGTGTACAGACCCGCACGCATTACTTGTCAACGTGTGAGGATGTGTGCGTGCACTAAACAGTGCAGCGCGTGTGCCTCCATCGGCGGTATCTCAAACAGCAACCATGGAACAGTCTTTTTTACTTTCTATATCGAAGCTGGATATCCCTTTAAAGCAAACAAAAAGATGGTTAGTAAATACGTTAAACAAAAAGCATCAGAGTGTATAAACAGGATCAATGCAAAGGTTAAACAAGGAAATACAGGCATTGCCTTAGTGTCTTCATGTTTAGTCACAGTTGAACCCGTTTATAACGACATTGGTTTATGCGACACCTCTTGTATAGTGTCAGATATTCTGTGGTACCAATTAATTCCTCACTGTTTCCAATAACATTATACTGCTCGGTTACAACAACACTCGTTTATAACGGTACAAAATATTCAGTCCCTTTCATGACGTTATAACCGGGTTCGATTGTATTTCGAAAAATTTATGTGGAGGTAACACATGTTTAATTTTTTTCTACTTACATCTTCTGTTTGACGTATGGTTGATATGAGTGCAGACACGTACGTAGGTCTTCAGAGGGCCGAAAAAGTGGGGGGTGGGGGGGGCAGAAGACTGTACAAATTACCGGGGCCCGGCAGGCCGGAAGGAGGCCCGCGACCTGACTATGTTGCGTATGTTTTTGTCTTTCTCGGTAGTATCAGATGTAATTAAGCAGTGATTTGTCATATCGACGGCACTTGCGGCCAGTGCCATCTTGCTTCCGACCATCAGTGCTTTGTTTCCTTACTTTCTCCTTGCCGGTCCGCCCTTGCTGTCGGGCCCCGAACACACTCTCGGTAGCCCTGGGGCCTCTTGTAACAAAGTGCCTGCGAGATTTAACATAAATTTGATTTTTTCGCCCCCAGAAAGTAATAGAACTTCAGGGTATAAGGTTTTATCACGGTCGGTTGGCAGTGTTCGAGTTGATACGTACTGACAAAGAGGAGGAGCTGCTGAGAGTGTTTTGTCACATGCCAACAACATAATCCCGTCGTGACAGTAGGAACGTTATCGCGATGAGAGAGAAAAGAGTCCATTAGGAAGAAATTGACACAAATGTGAATGTAAACTGTAAGACACAGTTGCAATGAATATTCAAATCAAAACGTATTATCCAGAAATCTAAAAATTCGAAAGCCCTTAATGTCACTATTTTATTCATTCATTCAGTCATTAATTCATCCATTCATTCCACAGGTTGTCATACGACAGGTCCGTAGCCTCTTCCAAAGCGAGTTCTCCACAGAGTGCGATCTAATGCTGCCTCTTTCAATTTACAGTATCCTCTCGTTTCTTTAAGGCAATCCAGTAGCTGCTTACATCTTGTTCCTCGTCTTCCAGTCACTTCTATCCTTCTCTGTATTTTTCCTTGAATAACGTGTGTTATAGTGTATTAGTTTATTTAATTAAGCACTCAGTAACTCAAATTATGTAACATCATCGAAAAATGAGTTGTAAATTTGTGAATGGAATTCATCGTGACGCCATGTGAACCACTACCGCAGTATTAACCGTAAATCCCAGAAGTCACTAGTCTTCCTAGTATAATTTACTTCAAGTCTTAAACCAGCAAGCGACTCCAGTGTGTGTTTTTCATGGCGGGACTGAGCACTGCTGAGGGGTCGGCATCATCAGCCGCTATCCCGCAACGATGTGTTACGCTGTACGGCAAGCAGTCCAGCGATAAAAATTGCACTATATAATGTCTCACTGAATCTTGAAACATGGACTGCCGGTATTGCTTCAACTTTTATTCAGGCACAGTATAATGAAAATTAACTGCTGCTACATGCCATATTCGGCTGGACTTTTTTTCGTGGGTCTTCGTAATAGAACCGGAGAATCTGCTGTTAATACCTGTCGTCAGTTGCGTGCATAAGTGGCTTTACTGTCATTAGGTATGGGAGGCGCTTGAAACTTTACAGGCACAGGACACTAAACGTATGTTGATAGCTCTGTTACCAGAATACAGGACAGAATCTTAAAAAGTAACTGAAATTGCGAAATCATTGCTGGTGTGCGATAAGTGGAATTTTCCCGTCCTAACGAGCAGAACTCGGTAAGCGCCTGCAGCCTTTCATACCTGAGTCTAAAAACAGGTGCAGTTTATAAAACGTTTTCCTTTAAGGATATCAGAAGATGTAAATATTAACTCTAATAAAATTGGTATCATTTAGTTCAGAATATTTATTATCTCTTGTCTTAAAAAGCACATGTTGAAGTTTAGAAAATTAGATTTAGATGTTATTTGGTTTGAGTTTGAAATTTTCTGTGTCACCCTAAACACCATGCTTTGTAACAGTCAGTTTTGATACTGTGCATCACATGAGTCTTTTGAAGTAGTGTATTGTTTCTCACCGCTGCTGTAATAACTCCATTTACCCTCCGTTTACCATACTAATTGTTGCTGTAACGTACTGGGCTTCAAACAGGACACACAGTGGACGTGTAACATAATATTGAGGCGCATTCGCGGAACCATTATTACTGTCAAAACCAATAACTGTTACTTATTCCGAGTGCGTGCGTGCGTGCGTGCGTGCGCGTGTGTGTGTGTCTGTAGCCTTAGTTATCCAGTACGCAAAGCGCATGCGCCGTATTATATTGTCATCTGTAGCCTGTCCGGCTGTACCATATTTTTCCACATTATCTCATAAAATGCACGAATTTTTAAAAAACGTTACTGAACGTAAAGTGTGTGTTTTGATGTTCTCTACAACTTTTGTCTGAAAGATTTCTCATTCTAAGAGAAATTAAGTGGGATATTGTAGTAAAGGTACATAGGTCGTCATGTAAAGTACCCGTTTTTCTTGTCAGATTTTAATGGAACTTAAATTTTCTCGACAGATTTTCGAAAAATCTTCAAATGTCAAATTTCATGAAAATCCGTCCAGTGGGAGCGGAGTTCGTCCTTGCGAGCAGACGGATGCGCAGACATGACCAAGGTAACAGTCGCGTTTCTTAATTTTGCTAATGCGCCTAAAATGCGTTTTATGGGAACTTAACCGGCAATCAGAAATTGCACTGAAAGTACTGGTAGAATTTTAGAAAGTGTTTTGGTACACCAGTACAAGTCCGTGTTACCTCCCTTTGTGGCTCTACACACATCAAAGAGATGCCCTTTTGTTTGTCGCCAAACATCTTTCAGGACTGCATGATGACCGAGTCTTAAAGTGTGTACTTATGCTGTTCATACGCTGAGGTAAGGCTGGGCTTTTGTATGCCACCTCAAGTGCAAAGTGTTGTTCAATACACTGTGTCTGGTGATATATTGTTACATAGAGAAGTTTCTTATGGCTTTGCATTCTCACAGAGCAGCACTGTACATTTATTATCTTGTGTAATTAATGAACCTTTGCTGTTACTTTCGGTAATTTAAAAGTAGACTCTTGTACGATAATCAGTTTGTATATATTTTATTTTACATTACTTGTATAGAAACACAAACAGAAGCACCTTTCTTCTTGTCATGTCGCAATACCTAGGAGCTAAAACTCACCAGAAATTAACAAGCTGGGAAATGTACACATTCAAAAGAGTACTGTCGTGTTCGCTTGCATACGGTGCGTCCAGTTCGCTCGTTCTTGTGCGCTCACTTGCGTGCTACCATACATACGGACGGTTTCACAAGTCTGAGCCTAAGAATTGAGATCCATTGGCTTCTTCGATTCGAGTGACTTGGCACAGCGACGGTGGCCAAGCCGCTCTGAATCTTGATTCCGTCAATCCACTGAACGAGCAGGCTGTACACATCCATGAAAATTCACTGCGAACAGCACGAGCACGAGCACGAACAGTGTGGACGTGACACTGCGAGCAGCACGAGCGCGAGCAGTGTGGACACACATTTATTCGCTTCGGATTATAAATTAATGAACGCTGACTTTTGGTGCTGCGTTATAAACATTGTCAGAATTAGCCAAGAAAATCAGTGATAAACGCGACTACATTCGAACCCGGTTATAACGACGTCGGTTTATATGACACCTCGCCTATACCGTCAGATATTCTGTGGTACCTGTTAATTCGTCACTGTTAACCATAACATTATAATCATCGGTTATAACAATACTCGTTTGTAACGACACAAACTATTCAGTCCTTTTCATGACGTTATAACCGGGTTCGGCTTTATTTTAAAGGTGGGTTTCCGTGATTCTTCGTAATGTACAACATAAGTTTTCTGTGTATTATAATAACAGATTTGCGATTTGTTGCCCTCGATTGTAGCTCTGTTTTTAGGATAAGTACAAAACCTGCAGTGTACATCATAACAGTGACACGTGAAGCTTCAGCGATTTCTTCTGAAACACTACATTATGACAATAAACTAAACACCTTTTCAATAGGCTAAACTCAAGACTTTCGTTTGTCTTTTTGCGTCGAAGAATAGAGATTGGCACCCAAAAACATATACATTCTCATACAAAGTGCCCTTTATGTTTTTCTGGTTTTAACTAACATTTGTGTGACTGGACAGTTTTTTGTAAAGTTTCAGGGGAAGCTTTACAAAAAACTGCCCAGTCACATTTTGTTAAATTTTGTGAAGATTCGTTGAGAGGAATTCGAGCTGTTATTTTGGTGTAGACGGTCGGGCGAACGGACGGACGGACAGATAGGAGGACGATTTTAACAGGAACTCTGAACAGTTACAATTTGCCTAAAGTATAATACAGCTATGCCGATCTCGGCGGCCGTGTCTTCTAGGGCTCAGGTCTGAAGCCCCTAGATTGCTGGGATGGTGGGTTTGAATCCCGCTAAGGGCATGAATGTTCTTCTGTTGTGTTTGTTGTGTGTTGTGTATGTAGCAGTCACTGTGACGAGCTGATCACTCGTCCAGAGGAGTCCTACCAGTATGATGTGTCTGAGTGTGATCCGGAAACTGCGATAATGAGGAAGAGGCCCTGACCCACTAGGGGCTGTTGCGCCATAGAAAAAAATAACACAGCTATTAGCAAATAGATGGTAAAACAGTTTATATTGCAGCTTGCTATTATTTCACTGTTCATGTTTCGACCAGCCAAGAAGTTATCTTCAGGACTTCATTTACGCTTTACAGATAACTCTTGAGTACATTGTAGTCTGCTGTAATTTTAATATTGGAAAGACAAGTAACTGAGTCTTGTCTCAGGTCAGAATCATCCATTTACCCGCAGTTTTCAAGTAATCCCTTCGTTAGCAAGTGCAGGTAACCGGTTCATTTCTTTCTAGCCACTCACAGCCTTCTCCATTATTATGATATGAAATGTTACTGCACAGATATTAGTGACCTTGGTTACGCTTCTGCTTTGCAGTTTCAAGGTTTCAAGGTGTCAGAATTGGGGCAGGGATATGACTGTTTTGACTGACATTTTTCGCGGTTTTCCTCAGCATCTTCAAGTCAGTGTCAGATTAGCACCTCAAATTAGGCCAGTACTGCTTGATTCAGTGATGTCTGCAATGAATTATTTATACTGTAGACCCTCGAATTAACGCAGCCCTTCTGCACGGATTTCGGAAATAACAGACGAAGTCTGTTGGTTCCGAAGTTTTCGTCGGCAGTGGGAATGTGTGAAATTAGCGATCTTTTGGCTGTTAATTAGCGAAGCGGCCGCTACGTGGCGGACACGGACGCGCGCTCGGTCTTTGCTGACACTCGCGTGGAAGTGGTAGTGTATTGCTCTTTTCATAATCTGGATCGTGGGTTTATTATATTTATCTGAAATTTATTACATTCCAATTAACATTCACTACAAGGTTAGTTATATTAGTGTACAGTGTTATGTGTATGCTTTAGTGTTATATATAAGGTACTGTATTACTGTTTTGGCGATGTAATTCGGACGTACCGGACAATCGGCTTTGTCGGACCACCCACTCCTCCTGTTAGTCCGTTCATTCGAGGGTCTAGAGTGATAGTATTTGCCACTACATGAGCTATAGACAGTGCCTCGTAAACCATAAATAGAGAGATATGAAATATTAAGTTCCTTATATAATTAGGAGATTGTTTTATTTTGGCTGGGATATGTGGTGTTTCCTTCACATCTTCACTTCATATGTGGCAGTCTGATTTCGTACGTATATGCGATGTATCCCACAAGAAAAGTAGCCACTATTTTTCTAACCAGTCTTAAATTGTTATTGTTTGTAATGAAGATGCAGTGTGCTTCGTACAAGGTAGGAACAAAATTTTATATTTCTCTAGCAGAAATACTCATTCTTCGCTAGGGACACTGTTGTTTTCCTTAACAACGGGGTAAAACGTAAGTAGTAAATATATACTTTGTGATATTGGGACTAAATTAACCATTTAAAGACGAATTGTGTCTCTTTTATATAAGGATTCAGTGCGTACGGCGCTGTAAACACCCTCCACTTCGGTTATAGAAATCAGTCTCTTAATGTTTTATAAGGCAAAAGTTGCTGTTTGTTCTGAGATCCGTACAAAACACATAAACGCCATGTGGGCACCACGTAGAATTTTTTAATCTTAAACCTGATGGTATGTAAAGTTACCGCTAGGCTTTAAAAGGTTAATATATACTGATATCATTGTAGAATTAAGAAAGGTTGAAGTATATTGTGCTGGAGAGACAGGAGCTTCCTATTTAACGACACTTTCAACTGCTGAGGTAAAGCTAGAGGTAAAGGTAAAGAAATCCCTTTGCGGGCATGGACAGGCCCTGAGGGTTCCAAGAGGGTGAGGCTTCCAGATTTCAAGACAGTCGCACATGAAGGTGGCAAGGTTGTCACCCCACGCACCGGCCGCCTCTACGCCCCCAGGAAATATTCCTGGTACTCATTTCTGTTAGCGGCTGATTCGACCGGAAGTATTAAGTCAATGATGAATTCAAGTGACACAATCGGGCATCGAACCCGCGACCTTCCGGTTTGTAGCACAGTGCCTTAACCAACTGCGCATGCCCCCTCAACTGCTAAGTTTATACGTAATCTACGATATGTGAATGAAATATGAATGTGAAGCACTGTTGGAATGACAGTGACAGGAAAAAGCTGAACTACTCGTAAGAAAACCTGTCTCAGTGCCAGTGTGGCCACTACAGATACCACGTGGACTAAACGCCATTTGAAGTACACTCATAAAATTATTGCAAACGAAAATACGAGACCCCCAGAAATTCTTGTGACAGTATTTGCACATTTCTAGTAGTTCTGACCAGGGGTGCAGAAATTATATACCATTATTATATACCATTATTATATACCATTATTACCATTATTATATTATTATATACCAAATTATATACCAGAAATTATATATTATTATAACCCATAATCTAGGAGCCACATCAAAATTTTATGCGTCAGGAAGACGAAATGAAGCGAGTTCCATACCGAGGACCCATTTGACCTGGTTCCTGGAATTTGCGCACCCCTGGTATTGCCTATCATCGGTCACAGTAAGATTTCGGGATAGGTATAGTGTCGTATCTTTATGCGTTCTTTATGAGGTCCGCAGTGGGAAGTAGGAACCAGACAACATAAATAGAATGAAAAGAAAGGGTTTTCTGCTACATTTAAATGCGTGTCAGGCTTCGAACTGTTAAACAGCTGTTTTAGAGTAGTCAGTTTTTGTATTGTAAGCGAGTGTACGTGTGGGCAAGAGATGTGTGCCCTGTCTGTTAGCACGAGTGTCGCATAGTGTTGTGGTTGCTGTACTACTGCATCGCACGCTGGAATTTGCAACTAACAGAACGTCTGTTGCAATTTAGTGGACAAGTGCTCTTGTAGTAACAGACATCCGGTGATAGGGTACATTTTGTTACGTTTTATAGGCCTGAACTACCGACAGCAATATGTTCAAGAATGTTTTTACTTTGTCCGCCAACCCAAAGTAAAACAGTTCTAACTGAAGGATTCTGAAGTTTGTCGTTTACAGCTGATGACAGAATTTCAAATCGTTGCGTATTTAATTTCATGTAATTTATCTTACGCATACCTTTTGTTTTTCCGTTTTGGAAATTATAACATAAAAGTTTTAGAGCTCAGAAATATGAATACAGTCGAATCCGGTTATAACGACATGGGTTTATGCGACACCTCGTCCATAACGTCAGATATTCCCTGATACAAATAATTCCTCCCTGTTAACCATAACGTTGTAGTACTCGGTTATCACAACACTCGTTGATAGCGACAAAAATATTCAGTCCCTTTCGTGACGTTGTAACCGGGTTCGACTGTACTTTATGCACCAAATTATCTTCTGTGTTATTATACCATGTAGAATTAGAGGTTGATTCCGACGTTTCGGAGAGACATGCGGCTCCTTCTTCAGGATTACTGGATCAGATTCCGGTGGACACCGAAGACAATGGGGAAGTAAATAGGTCTATTGTATATAGTTTGGTTTGCAAGGATTGTAGCCAATCAGATCCATGGAAAGGGTAGCGTGGAGAGATCCGAGGTTATAGATCTGTTCCCAGCGCCATTTCCATTGTTGTTACACACTGGAGTCTAATTCAGTTACCTGAAGTTTGAGTCAGCAAATCGTCCGAAACGTCGGACCAAACTTACTACCCTACACGGTGTAATAACTCAGAGGACTATCGTTTGAGCAGCACCTGTCATGAAACCCCTAAAACATATTTTTATGCACATTTATTGGACTTTTTGTTTTTTAATGATACGGAAATTTTGAAGAAACATCGCCGATGCTGTCTTTATATACGTACTCTTAGCTTAACAGTAGGCCTTGTAAGAGCCGTGGTCTCGCGTCGCAGTTCCATCTGTCTGACATAACCTGCGGGTTTTTGTCCCTATTCCTAGCTGTTGGTCATGCACCGTATTTAGCGTGATTTTCTTTTACTTTTGCCATCCCATTGTTTGAGACATAATACCAAGATAAATGCATTGCCGTCAGCACAACTGGTGTTATAGGTTTAATTGGGCAACATGTTTCGACCTCAGACTGTCCTCTTCAGACCAATAGTATAAAATATATAATACAGTTCTGTACAATTGTTTTATTGTGACAAACAAAAAACTTATCTCCAGTCTCTCTAGTAGCATTTTTTACCCATTTCGCAACAGCCCCTAGTGGCCCAGGGCCTCCTCATTATCGAGGCTTCACGATCACACTCGGTAGGACTCCTCTGGACGAGGGATCAGCCCAACGCAGGGTCTTCTACCTGACAAAACACGACACTCACAAGAGACAGATAGCAGTGCCCCCGTCGGGATTCGAATCCGCAGTCCCTCAAAGCGTTCGGAATCTGGGATCGGCAAGCTAGTGGAGTCTACCAGTATAAAAACACAAAAAGTAAGGTTCTTAATTGTGATGCAAACTTATACAATTTTACACATTTCCTATAACGTTTTATACTGCTGGCCCGAAGATGACACTGTGAGGTTGAAACATGTTGTCAAATTAAAAATATAACACTTACTATCTGTGTTGACTGCCATGTATTTTTCTTCGTATCGCATATTTGTTTGCTGCATGGCCGTCGTGTTGCTGTACGGATGTTTAATTCATTAAACGAGGCACCACCCGCGAAAATGTGCAAAATATGTAACTTGAAATAGTCATTGTTAGAACACGAATTTAAATTAATAATGGTTTAGCGTTTATTTATTGCAGTGCAGTCTAGGTGAGGGGGCACGCAGTGGCGCAGTTGGTTGACGCGCTGCGCTACAAGCCTAAAGTTCGCGGGTTCGATTCCCGATGTTGTCACTGGAATTTTTTATTGCCTTAATCCTTCCGGCCGCACTATGGCCCTGGGGTCGGCTCAGCGCCTAACAGATATGAATACCAGGAATATTTCCTTGGGGATAAAGGCGGCCGGTGCGCGGGACTGACCACCTGACCACCTTCATGTGCTGATTGTCTTGAAATATGGGAGCTTCAACCTGTTGGAGCCCTCAGGGCCTGTAGAGGATTGCTTTACATGTTTTTAGAGTTAAGGTGAAGTTTTCTTTATGCACCCCATGAAGGCATGATGTAGGGGAATGGAGGTTTATTTCCACTCGTTCTTAACCTCCGAACTAGATGGAGTTGTTTGGCCAGCGTTACACGCCGGTCGCATTACCGCAGGAAAGCGCCCACACTAGCGACTGAACGGGAAACTGGGTGGGTCTCAGAGCCGATCTGGAGAGGGGAGAGATCTCTTAACTCTTCCGGGAGTGGAAGCAAGATCCCTCGGTTGTCCGACCCTTAGCCTAATCGCTATACCGACTATGCTGTCCCGACTCAGCAGTGCAGTCATTTTACACAATGTTGAATAGAGCCTCCTCTGATCAGTTGGAATAACCTGGTAACCTACATCCTGGAGACTCGCTCACCTGCAAACACACTGCCGAGCAAGGCTGGGGTACGTCAGATAATAAAGTTTATCGGACTCAAAAAACTGGGATTCCTTTTTCCGGCAAAAAAATTCCCCCCCCCCCCCACCGTTTCGTCCTCATAAACGTACCGACCGTCAATGCACCTAACGCCAAAGGGGTGTACCGCAAATTTCCTTTCCGGGAGTTAAAGGGTCGGAGCGTGAAGCTGTCCACTTAATTTCTTCTATTGTCGAAGTTAATAAAGCGTATAGCTTTTTTAACAAATGCCATCCCGTTGTGCTGTTGATAGTACAAAAATTAAAGCAATATCTGTCCAAACACAGCGAAATTCTTAATTAACATACTCAATTTATTCCACCAACCAAATGCACTGTAATATTCACATACGGGAACACTCACGTGTGAATAGTAGAGTGCATTTGGTTTGTGTAATAAATTCACATGTCGATCAAGACAATGCACGGAATGAACAATTTTAAAACAACTAAAATATATTTATTATATAGAACTACATGTTTCGACCCACCTCAGATCATCCTCATGGTCACAATTGGTCTTTAAAACATATGGAGGAAGAAATATACATTACGTAATTTCTTCCTCAGTATGGTTTAAAGACCAACTGTGAACCTGAAGACGACTTGAGATAGGTCGAAACATGTAGTTCTATATAATAAATAGAATCTAGTTGTATTTGGGCGGATACTGATGTAGTTTCTGTAACGCGCCCCGTGACAAGCACCGGTACGTCTTACGTACCTAGTTCTTTCACCTTCCGGGGAGAAGTATAGAAGTACAGGTTCCTTCGAAACGTCCAAACTTACGAACAACACTATACGTCCTCCATCTTCAGTCATATAGAATTTTAAATAAAATTCGTATTGCAAGTAAACTTTCTAAAAACCAAAAGTTCGTATGAAGCGATAGGTAGAGTCCAATTATACTGCGTGCAGCTTCCTTAGGACAAAACACAGTGCGTGAGTTTCGAATCCATTGAGCCTGGGGGAGTTGTTATATATAATAATAAGGAAATATTTTAACGTGTTACAACATTCCTGTTTTAATAGAATTTGAATTTGAATATTCTTTACATTAAAACTCCTTAGGTTTTGACCGACCAAGCCTTAATAACTATAGGGCGACTAACAAAAGGCAGGACTCTACCAAATGATATTGCCCATCTGTCGCTTTCATCGTCAGAAGAATCAAAGAGAACGTGCTTTGTGGCAGACGGAAACCTCCTTCATTCGGCCTCCTATTATTAGTGTTTTTATTCTTCTTCCTCTTTTGGCGTTTTCTTTATAAGTTGGAAGCAATAATTAGTGGGAGTTTTAGTACATCTAACATCTTGGTGGGGAGCACATTAACCATAAAGGAAAGGGCTTAGCCTCAAATGGGACGAAAATGATTTCACGTAACAATAGACAGTTTTTGTAATATCGAATGCGATTATATTTTAATTTGGACATTGGTATTGGGGGAGTGGATGGGAGAAATTGAGGCGGATACAGAATTTTACACCTCGGGGATTTAAATTACAGTTAAATTATCTTTATGTATGCTTATATGTTTTAAGATCCATGGCGTTAGTTTATTTGTTTTAGGAATTGAGTGGGAGCTGTAAATCCATGTATTCAATTTATTGTACCAACCAAATGCACATTATTAGTTACATATGAGTGTTAAACACGTAACTGCGACATGTTTCGGCACAGAGCTTACCATCCTCAGGGAGCGCAATGTGCCGGGTTTAAAACCAACTGCCAGTGAGAAGTTTTATTTACAAGGTTCCCAGTCTGTAGTAGGCTCCGTTGTTGGTATTAGTTATGTATAAAAGGCACAATTTGTACTGTTTTTACAAACTTGTGGGTTACATATGATTAAAATATTTCTTACATAAGAAGTATTATTTGTATGGTTTAAAATTACTGTTGCGGCTGGTTGTGTGATCTTCTACTGTGTGGCATTATATCTTCAGATCTCTAGTGCGTATGTCAATCCGAAGTGAATTGATTCCGTTTGTTTGTGCCGTGTCGTGTATCGGAGCCAGCAGCGTACTGGCGTATTGTGTTCCCTGAAGTTGGTACACTTGCACCGAAACATGTCGCAGCTACGTGCTTAACACTCATATGTAACTAATAATGTGCATTTGGTTGGTATAATAAATGGAATGCATTTATCTAAGAAATGCATGGATTGGACAACCTAATAATAAGAGCTAGAATGTAAATCATTAGTGTGCGAGCTTAATATCCAGGATAAAGCAGTCCGGATAAAGTGCTTGGCCCTATGGAAGAAGACATTACTATCCTTCGAAACGTGGGGAACTATTTGCGTAAGGACATGGCGTCACACCCCCGAATACTTCAGTCTTCAATTAATTAGAGGCGTGAGCCTGGAGGGATTTCTCAACGAAGTCAGGAAAACGAAATGGACTGGGCATTAAGAACGCATTGAAGAGATGTGACTTGCACGTAAAATCTTCCTGGGAGAATCTGAAGGTAAGATTAGTCTGGAAAACACAGCGTCAGTTGAATAAAATGTAAGCAAATATAGGCCCTATAAGATCATAGTCTCACAAATGAAAATTTCATTGACGAAGAAATTAATAGCAGATTAAATTTGCGTAATGCTTTGTATTATTGGCATCAGAATCTTCTGTCTACCGGCTGCTATCTAAAAACATAAAGATTACAATAATAAAAGTAATTTTTCCTGCCATTTTGTATGTGTGTGAAACTTGGTTTTCAATATGAAGGAGAGAACATAGACTGAGGGTGTTCGAGACTGGGGTGCTGTGGAAGACGTAGGACAGCGGACGTAGGAGGCGGCTACAGAAAATTACGTGGGCCTAAAGAGATATTTCATGGTACATATATTTTTTCATGGCGCAACAGTCGCTAGTGGGTCAGTGCCTTTTCATTATCGAGGCTTCGCGATCACACTCAGACACACCACCCTCAGTAGGACTCCTGTGGACGAGTGATCAGCCCGTCGCAGAGACCTCTTCCTGACAACACACAACACTCACAAGAGACAAACATCCATGTCCCCAGCGGGATTCTAACCCACAATTCCCGCAAGCGAACGGCCGCAGACCCACGCCTTAGACCGCGCGGCCACTGGGATCAGCGCTTCGTGGTAGATATTCCTCGCCAAATACTGTGTGGGTGATAGAGTCAAGGAGGATAGTAGGGGAGTGGGCCGCGTGGGTGAGAAGAGAAATGCATACAGAATTTTTGGTGGGGAACCCCGAAGGTTATATGAACAAAGTGACCAACAAATGCACGTTTTATTAACAACTATTACTTCCCGACAAATATTCCGGCGTCTAATGTCGCCATCATCAGGGGACGTTAGACGTCGAAACATTTGTCGGGAAGTAATAGTTGTTAATAAAAAGTGCATTAGTTGGTGACTTTGTTCATATATTGAAAATGCACAGTGAAAACAACATAAAGCCCGAAGGTTATATTTATTTGACCTAAGAGTAAATTGGAAGCTAATATTAGTAGTAGTCGTATGGAGTGGAATTTGTGGTCATGGGCTGGATTTGTGTGGCTCAGGATAGGAACATTTGGCGCGCTGTTTAGAATGCGGTAATGAACCTTCCCTTTCCGTAAAAAGCGAGAAATTTCCTGAAAGCTTAGGAGCCATTAGCTTCCTAAGACGGACTGTGTTCCGTGCAGTTAATTAATTACAGTTAATTAATCAATAACATAGTCTGTCATGGCTTTCATAATTTTATAGGGAAAATTCCCGTGTAACACCTTAATTTGTGTTACTTACGATTCTTTCCAGCCGATCCCAGTGGCCGCGCGGTCGAAGGCGTAGGTCTGCGGCCAAACGCTTGCTGGGATCGGGGGTTCGAATCCCACCGGGGGCATGGATGTTTGTCCCTTGTGAGTGTTTGTGTTGTCAGGTAGAGGTCTCTGTGACGGGCCGATACCTCGTCCAGAGGAGTCCTACCGAGTGTGGTGTGTGTCTGAGTATGATCAAGTGAAAATAAAAAAAAACTCGATACCTGCTGTGAACAAGTAGGTAGAAGAGGTGAAGACTACGAAACGATTCTTTCTTCATCCTGTCAGATTAATTAATCGCCATTTGTGTATATATATATACACATATATATATATATACACACACGCACACAGTCTGACAATTATATGACGCGACTGATTTTATTTTGACCAAGATAGAAGTGCCATATATGAAGCAATGCATGCCATCCATGTGCCCAACCTTCATCTGTAACCTGGCAACACCGCAACGCCCCACGCTAAGCATGACGGGAAATACGGCGCCATGTTGTGCAGGTAGGGAGAGGACGTGGTCACAGTAGCGGCATGGAGCAGAGAGCGAACATTAAATTCTGTTTTAAACTCGGGAAAACTGCAGCTGAGACTGTGAAATTGATGAGACAAGTGTATGGGGATAATTGTTTATCTCGTGCACAGATATTCAGATGGTATGCACGATTCAAAAGTGGTGTGGAAATGACTGAAAATGAAGCCAGGCATGGGCGTCCATTTTCTGTTCGTAACGAGGGACTCATTGTGAAAGTGAGAGAACGAATACAAACAGAATGTTGTGCGACTGTGAGAATGATGGCTGATGAGTTTTGCGTTAACAGGGAGACGATTCGTCAAATCTTGGTGGAAGACTTGGGCAAGAGAAAGGTCGCTTCCCGGTTTGTGCCGCGTTCATTGTCTGATGATCAAAGACACGAGCGTGTTCAGTACGCAAAAGACATCATTAAAACTGCTCGTAGAAATAAAAATTTCTTGAATTCGATCGTAGCAGAGGATGAAACTTGGTGTTTTCGCTATGATCCCACAACTAAACGCCAAAATGCTGAATGGAAGTCACCAGCATCACCAAAAGGCAAAAAAGTTCGTCTTCAAAAGTCAAAAGTGAAGACAATGCTTGTGTGTTTCTACGACAGCAAGGGAATTATTCACCACGAGTTTGTCCCTGAGGGACAAACTGTCACTGGGAGTTTTTATTTGAGTGTTCTGGAACGCCTATGGAAGAGGATTCGCCGTGTCCGGCCCGAGTACTCAGCACCAGGTAGTTGGTTTCTTCTTCACGACAATGCACCGGTTCACCGGCCAGTTGCTGTACAAGAATTTTTAGCCCGAAAACAAGTGTGCGTGCTCAATCATCCGCCCCACTCCCCTGATTTATCCCCCTGTGATTATTTTCTGTTCCCCAGACTGAAGTTACCATTGAAAGGGTGCCTCTTTGAAGATGTTCAAGACATCCAAAGAGCTGTGACATCGAGTCTTCAGGCCATACCACAAGAAGACGTTCAGAGGTCGTTCCAGTCTTTGCTAGATCGTGCCACTCACTGTATTGATGCAGAAGGGATGTACTTTGAGTAAAATACAGATAGTTCTCAAGTCTTTTGTTCCAGCTTTATTCTATAACCTCAGTCGCATTATATAATTGTCAGACTGTATATATATATGTATATATGTATGTATATATGTATGTATATATATATAGTCTGAATTACACCCTACAATAAGCAAGACTGAAAATGGGATGAGTTAACTTATTTCATTTCGAAATCAGGTTTAACCCACTGAAGTTTGAAAATGATTAAATTAATATATACGAAGTTTATTCCTTACTCATTGAATACACTCTGCTTCTCCAGTACAAATGTCTGTTTTATAGACGCGTGATTCTGGTTTATTGAGATATTCACACGAGTCGCATCATGCATTATGTGGGCAGAGTGCAGTGCCTCGTGATATTAACCTTTTAAAGCCTAGCGGTAACTTTACATACCATCAGGTTTAACATTAAAAAATTCTACGCGGTGCCCACATTGCCTTTATGTGTTTTGTACGGATCTCAGAACAAACAGCAACTTTTGCCTTATAAAATATTAAGAGACCGGTTTTTATAACCGAAGTGGAGAGTGTTTACAGCGCGGTACGCACTGAGTCCTTATATAAAACAGATACGCTTCGTCTTTAAAGGGTTAAAGCAGGTGATACACGTGTGTATATATATATATATATATATATATATAGTAATCACTGTGCTTGAAGGTGTTAGAACAGAAACGATGCCACACACAGGCGTCTTGTTTTCATATGTTTCACACCCACTTCCTTCCAAACCGGCCGCTCCAGCTAATTGCAATAAGAAATCGTGGGTAATTTATAGCTGTAGAAGTGTGTGTGATGTGTTTTGATATATGGCCAATTATGAATGTTGTGGGCAATGAGTATGTTCTGTGCGCTAGTGTTTAACACTGAGGTGTAATTTTATTCGGTCAGATTTTACAACACTTAAAAATTTGAAACACTGCAGTACCGATACAAATCTGTAGTGGTGTACGGATTCACAGCTCCATTAATTATTGACGTCACTGTTTGTACCGATGATTACTGATATCAAATCTGTCTCTTCTTATTGTTGTGTCTAGAGGGTTCTCAGAGCCCTCTGGCTGAATCATCTTCGATTATGTCCTTAATAACCAATAACAAGTTTATGTTTGTAATTGCTACGGAATACGTTTTCTTTAGGTAGAGTATGAATTTTTAAATACTGGTAGTATAAAATTCAAACTCCATCTTTTTAAAATAGTTGTTTTCTCATAATGTAAATAATGACTATTATTATTGGAAGTTCATAAAATTTATGAGCTCTATATAGGTGTATATGTGTACATAAGTACAACATTTCCTGATGTCACGCGGATGTAAAGTCTGAAATGTGAACATGTGGGCTGTGTACAATTAGCTGGAGAACAACAGAACGTATCACAACAGGACTCAAATAAATATCGCTTTCCGGAGTTTTAAAGCAAATAACACAATTTTCATTAGAGGTATATGATTTTAAATACAATAGAAGTTCCAATATATGAAAATAACCCTAAATATTATAAGGTTTAGTTCCTGAACATGTTGTGGATAGCAGACTTCACGTCAGTTGTATTTCCAATACCTGGAGGGGATAATCAAATTAATGAACAAGAAGGCGTACCTTGCGGATCATAGGAATAAAAAAAGTGAGGGTAACATTTATGTGGTCAGAGAGATTGGAGAGAGGCAGGAAGGGAGAAAAAACTTTGAACAATATTATCATAATCAGCAGACTAGGCCCGCTGCCACAACACGCCCGAAAACTTTACCAATGAGGCTGCTTTGACCGGCTCAGAGAGGACGATGCAGAACAATAGCAGATGGCGCGCAGGTCGTAGCTTCAAGCTATTACGTTTTATTATATGGTACAATCCGTGGCGAGGTTATATTTCTGTTCTGCCATCCTCTAATAATAAAATAGAAAACAGAGTGTGTGTGTGTGTGTGTGTGTGTGTGTGTGTGTGTATAATTACTCATTGTTATTGCGGCTTTGTCGATTTGTAGTAATTATAATTTTGGGATATTCATAAACAAAGCTACATAAATGGGGGTAATTAGTGGTATATGTAATTTTATTTTGAATAACTAATGATTTTATTGGAGGCAGTAAATATTAAGGGAGACCAAATCTTGCACCTAAGTCTGTATTTTTGTCTGTAAACCATAATTGGTTTTCTCTAATTCATAACACATGTTACCCTCACGGTTTCAGTCTTCTATCTAAGCGGGTTTCATTTGTGGGGTAGTTCTGTCTTGCGTTGACATCAGCACAGCGGTCATGGCTGTAGAGTGATTGGAATTTTCTTGGAAATTTTTGAACCAATAAAAATCTCGTTTTCATTAAATTCATTCTTTAACAAAAGGAAAAGTATTTCAAAAATTCAGCAAGCAAATAAATTTATGAAATATAACAGTTTCTGGCCTTTTGGATTAAGAAACCGAGTAGTCTCGTACGTTCGTACCAAAATTTGGAGGACCATGCCGCCATAAATTTTTGAGTAAAAGGGGTTTATGAGAAACACCGGTACATTACTGGACCAAGTGCCTTTTCTGTATTTGTAGTGCTTTTAACTATATCAGTGACTCACACTACATATCGTCAGTTGATTGAATGATATAAACAACAAACGAGACAGTAACCTAACCAACGACTTTGTCGCCGCGTTTGCCTCAACGGATTATGCAAGAGCAAAAGAAAGAGCGCCGTGTAGTTAGTTCCCAGGCTAAGATTCGAACAGTGCAGCTCCCTGGTATAAAGCGCAAGAAGCTTTAAGGTTTACGCCAAAATGTCAGTAAACACACGTGGTCATATTCAGCACTGTCACACGGCACAATGTTACACTTCACAACAACTGATCTCACGATATCTCATCCCACGATGTCACACCACGCAATATCACACCTTACAATAACACACCTCAAAATATCACACCTTACAGTAACAAACCTCGCAATATCACATCTCACAATATCACACCTGACAGTATCTCATCTCGTAGTGTCACACCTCACAGTATCTCATCTCACAATATCACACCTCACAGTATCTCATCTCACAATATCACACCACACAGTATCTCATCTCACACTGTCACCACATAGTATCTGATCTCACAATGTCACACCTCACAGTATCTCATCTCACACTGTCACACCTCACAGTATTCAATCTCACACTATCTCATCTCACAATATCACACCTCACAGTATCTCATCTCACAGTATCACACCTCACACCTCACAGTATCTCATCTCACAGTATCACACCACACAATGTCTCATCTCACAATGTCACACCACACAGTATCTCATCTCACAATGTCACACCACACAGTATCTCATCTCGCACCGTCGCCTTACAGTATCTCATCTCACACTGTCACACCACACAATACGTCGCACCTCATTATCACAATACCAAACTGCACCGCTATGGAATTCTGTGGTGTCACCGGACTGTTTGTTTGTTGTTTTTTTTAAGCGTGTTTAAACCTAACGCTATGTGTACCTTCGAGAGACAGTTTGATTGCGACTTACGAATGACATTGAACTTGTAACAAGTACGTAGCAATTTTTGTCATCTGTAATCCTATAGCGCATCCTAAAGAATGCAGAAATCTATGAAGATTCCTTTCAGGAGATTTGGTATCGGAGTCACGTCGTGCCGAATACGACGTAGGGATAACATGTAATTTTGTAGGATCCTTGGTGTGACTCACGGGAATTCGAAGCCAAGTCTGTTAGTACGACTACCAGCACTGTCATAGACATAGACGTGTAAATGGGTAACCTCAATATAATGCGCCGAGTTTTAACTGTTACGAGCCTTTGCAAAATCATATCTGTCTGTCCGCACGGAAAAACTCTGCTTCCACTGGACGGATTCATGAAATTTGATATTGATGATTTTTCGAAAATCTGTCCAGAAAATTCAAGTTTCATTAAAATTTCTTTCCCACGGCAACAAAGTTTACGGGAACGCGCCTGGATATTACATTATACATACATTGTTTCTCTTGTTATGTGTTTATTATTTTCTTAGCAACGATGTTAGTAGCGTGAGATAACTGGATGTGTACAGAATAGTGACTCTTAAGGTACATGGATAGAAGTGTTCTTGACATAGCTGGTGGAACTATTGATTAATATCCTTTACAATACTGAAGAAAACCACGAAGGCTTCAGTGAGAATAACCCTTCTTCCTGCAGCGATTTTTACTTGGGTTTCTCATTTATGGAACAGAAGTTATTTTCTTTACGAAGAACTGTTCGAACTAGCTGTGGAACTTGTAGATAATTTGAAGTCGAATTTAGTGTAGCGTCTCGAAGTACAGGGTGTCATAAAGCTAAGTGTACGTACCGTACAAATTTGTCATATTTTTACTACGAAGGACCTGAAATTTATTCATATTTTTTATGTGTAATCATAAGAATCGCGTACTTTAGACACACTTGCTGTCCAGGTGTTTTTTTGGCCAAGAATCAGAAACACAAGCCATCGACCGTATTTGCTAGATTTAGCCCCACCTCCTCATTCTGGTGACTTGTGGCTTTTCCTTACAGTGAAGATGGCTTTGATGTTCCACAGTTTTTTAGACGTTGCCAGTATTTCAGGACATGCAAAGAGCTCCCCGAAGAGCATGCCAGGAGAGAGGTTTCAGCAGTATTTTGAGCAATGGCAACACCGACACACTGACTGCATTTATGGGCAAGAAGACTACTGCGAAGCTGAGACGCACTGTTATTGCGTAAGTACACATTTTATGGTGTTAATATAGAACACACCAATGGGTGTGTCAATCATAAATGTATGTTTATTCAACTCTTCAATTACACCAATAAAGTATATTCATATACGTACGTCTTCTTGGCAACTAGTTCCCGCGCCGCGTCTGACCCATCATCAGGCCGTTAACAAAAAACTACAAAAAGGAAACTCTGTGTATACTCGTGTTATAAGTAGGAGATCGATGTAAAGACGCACATTTCCTACCTGTAACACACTGAGCCTTCTTTTTATCGTTTTTTAAGGCCTGATGAGGGCGCAGAAACTTGTTGCCGAAAGAAGTCTTCATCATCCGGCATTACAGTCCTTGGTGGACCTTAGCCCCTTCTATAATTGTTGTCCAGTTCCCAATTTTAGAAGCTGCTCAACGTCCCCCCCCCCCAGAGTATGTAAATATAATTTGTTGGTGTGATGGAAGGACTGAACAAACATACGCACATTTTATTTGTGCATTCCCGGAACATAATTGTCCCAACCTGGTATGGATATGGAGCAGCCTGTCAGTACAATAACTAAGTAATGGGTTAATAGACAACTGAATTTAGGTTTAATTTCTTATAGGGGCTGAGGGGGTTTCTTTTGCGTCACGTGGTGTCACCCTGTACTCTGGTACGCAGGGTAAGGTGACTCTTTACCAGTGGGTAAAGCAGCGGGGGGCGTGACACTGACTGTCCCCTTCGGTATGCATTGACCTGTCTCTCCGTTCCCACATGGTCTTCGTAGAATGCTGCTCAACTCAGCACAGGGGCGACTTGTCTTCATCATGCTTATAATTCTTATATTTTTGTTTGTTTTATATCGACGCTGTTAGTGTTTTGCTCCGTACATGTTGTGGGTCGCTTCTTAGGCGTGGTGTTATGTAGTTACAATGGGTAATTCTCGGCTCCAAACCTTTGTATTGAAATGAAATTATTTCATCCATATGTTTATGCCGGCTCTGTAATTATATGTCGCTTCAATTTTATCGAAAAAGCCACAAGAAATTTTAACCATGGGTTCCTTGTGTTGTCGACAGGCCTGTTTGCCGCATTTGTTCCGATAATTGGCAACGTGAAGGGGGCTGGATTTTTCTTTAGAAGATACAAGACTTAAATTAATTCTGCTTACTATAGAAATTGTGTTCTAATAGAAAACTATTGTAAACATATTATTCTGTGTGATTGATGGATAGCATCATTTAATGTCTTTCAGCTTTTCAATTTATGATTATTTAGTCCTTATCAATATTCCAATTTCGGTTTCAGAGCCTTCAGCAAGCAGCAACATGTACTGTCAGCAATTAAATGGCATCAATTATTGTACCTGAATGGATGATGGATTATTTGTGGAATTGCTTAATTTGAAAACAAATTTTATTCTAATTAATGTCTGTCGGGAAGGAATGGACAAACTGTGTACAGTGTGTTCCAGCTGACAACATCAAGACGGGCCGCTAACAAACTGCACTGCACTCCCATTCTGTCAGGAGCCGGCGGAATTCGGTGCTTCATGCACGGCATTTTCGTATCGTAACCAGGCGAGGTATGATGAAAGAGAAAGGGAGACAATGAGATAAAAGGAAATAAATAAAGAAAAATAATAAAAGAAAGAAATAAGGCGGCGAAAAGTAAATGTATGACGAGATAAAACGACAAAAGAAAGAAATATGCAAGCCTAGAGACTTCTCCACCGTAATTAGTTATCATGTGATTAAAATAAGAATTAAAGAAGGTAAAGATAAAGTTGTCCCCGTCCACGCCTTCAGGGAGTATAGGGGTAGCAGAGGCATAGCTCCACTTATTCTTAACCTTAGCGCTAGATGGAGATGAATGGCCAGCACCACGCCACAGCCGCTTCATCCGGGGCAAGGACCCTTATGTCAATTGAATTGGAAGCTTGTTGGGCCCCAGGACCGCTATGGACATTTCGGAGAACAGAAGCTTTTCCAATACTAGGATTCAAACTCCGAACCGTCCAGTCCGTAGCCTATTTGTTGTACCGACTGCACTGTCTCAGCTACTAAGAGTAAAAAGAATAAATAACAATGACAGGAATTGATAAAACAATATTTTGTATTTGGAAATGAAGAAAAATTTTGATCCTTACGACAGTAGTAAGGGGCCACGCGGTGGTGCAGTTGATGGAGGCACTGCGCTACAAGCCGGAAGGTCGCGGGTTCGATTCTCAATGGTCTGATTGGAATTTTTCATTGACATAATCCTCCTAGCCGCACTATGGCCGTGGGGTCGACTCAGCCTGAACACAAGTGAGTACCTGCAATATTTCCTAGGGGATGAAGGCGGCCGGTGCCTAGGGCTGACAACCTTACCACCTTCATATGCCGACTGTCTAAAAATCTGGGAGCTTCACCCTCCTGGAATCCTCAGGGCATGTCCAGGCCTGTACGGGGATTTCTTTACCTTTATTTTACGACATTAATAAACTTCTAATCTCTAAACATTTTTTAGCTAATTTTCGATATCCGAATTAAGTTTTGTAGAAAGGCTAAATTTTTACGAAGTTTTGTACCCTGCTTCCGTCATGCAAAGTCAGTCTGAAAGAAAATTGTTTGCGCGCGCGCGCGTGTGTGTGTCGTGACTTTGGAAGGATGTGAAATAAGGACCTCTGTGATCAGTACCTGGATACTAAGGTTCAAACAGAGGACACCTACAAAGTGTCTGAATCCGTAGTCTCTAAACATCTTGCGGGACTGACACTGAAAACGGGAGATTCTGAACACGAAAGATGATTTTATCGCTGTACGATGACTTTCGCATTATTTTATTATCTGCTTATCTAATTTGGTGTGTGTGAGTTAAACCTCGTTTAAGACAGATAGCCGTTGTCTCAAATATTCATCAGTCACCCGTTTACGAATGCTAATGCAATGTCATAACGTTCAGAAGCCAGACGTTCAGCAGAACGACATATAAATTTTTAGTTCCTACCGCACAGTGAACACACTGCATCTACATTACAAAGACCAATAGGTTAAAGTTAGGAAGCTTAAAAAATTAATACATACAAGTACACTCTGGGTCAAAAGCAGAGGTGTCTTTAATTTAAAGCGGTGATAAACAGGTATGCTTATAAATAGGTACAGTAACTGATTCCTTCACTGCTCAGGCCAGTCCTCCTTATTCCAAATACAATTAGTAAGTTTATGGCTGTCAGAATGAATTGTCCTCAATTCTGCTTTAATGGCACGATCAGCTTATGGTTTATTCTGATGATGTTAATATATTGGGTGGAAGCATACATACTGTAAAGAAAAACACAGAAGCTTTAGTAGTTGCTAGTAAGGAGACTGGTCTAGAAGTAAATGCTGAGGAAGGTAAGTACATGGTCATGTCTCGAGATCAGAATGCAGCACACAATCACAACATAAAGATAGATAATAAATCCTTTGAAAGGGTGGAATAGCTCAAATATTTGGGAACAACCCTAACGAATCGAAACTCCATTCTTGAAGAAATTTAGAGCAGATTGAAGTGGGGGAATGCTTGCTATCATTCGGTGCAGAATCTTTCGTCTTCCAGACTGCTATCCAAAAATATAAAGATCAATATATACAGAACTGTAAATTTGCCTGCTCTTTTGTATGGTTGTGAAACTTGGTCGCTCACACTGAGGGAGGAACATAAGCTGAGGGTGTTCAAGAATAGGGTGCTGAGGAGGATATTTGAGCCTAAGAGGGACGAGGGAACAGGGCAGTGGAGAAGACTACATAACGAGGAGCTGTATGATCTGTACCCCTCACGGATGATCAAATCAAGAAGAATGAGTTGGGCGGAGAATGTAGCACGTGTGTAGGAGACGGGAAATGCATACAAGGTTTTGGTGGGAAACTTTAAGGAAAGAGGCAACTTGGAAGACCTAGGCATAAGTGGGGTTAAATTTAAAATGGGTCTTCAAGAAGTGGGATGGTGGCATAGACTAGGGGTATGTAAGAGCAATAATGAACCTTCGGGCTGCATAAAATGCAGAAAATTTCTTGACTAGCTGCTGACGAACTCATAGCTTCTGAGGACGGACTGTGCTCCGTAGTCATGTGTCGATAGGCTAACCACAGTAAGTCCTTTAAGCTGCTACGCTATTTTTTAGTCTGTCTTGTCACTATGCATAAATATTGATCTACAGTTTTCTTAGTGGGCCTGATAACATTGCGACGTCTTACGAAACGTGAAATTGTAAAATGGCAGTAGATTCCATCTTTTACTGAACGGATTCCGTTGGTAAGACTGGGTTCTGCTGTACAGTGAGAATGCTTCTAGCTGTCAGTAATGCCTGCGGCTGTCTGTAATGTCACGTTTTTATTATTACGTTCTCAGGAACTAAATGAAGGGAATTTTAATGATCACAGAATTTTATAATGAACTTCCAAAACAGCAAACCAATTTGACTCAGCAAATAATGATCTTTATTTTCTTTAGATTTTATAGCCTGAACGACGTTATATATTTACGATATTAGAAACGTGTTTTATCGGATGTTTCTCCTGCTTAATGGCCCTGAAATATATTTTTTTCTTCCTTTAACACCCTGTCATTCTCATTAACACAACGTCTGCCTACGGGGCCTCATTACTGAGGACTCTAGCGGACATTAACATTGACTGCTCCGTCGTTCTTCGATGTGAGACATTTTATTGCGTATTTTCTAAAGGTATCTTGCTTGTAAGGAGTTAAATGCTGTGGGACTAAGATGCCTCCGCCATAATGAACACGTGTTAAGTTGTTTCCACTTTCAGTCAAAGTGTCTAATCGTAAACATAGAGTTTTGGTTGTATCCTGTCAACCTGTTGACGTAACCTGGCGCTAGACCTCATTAGAATCCAAAATAAAACTTCAAAATATACTATTTTCTTCTGTTATTTTAAATTCCTTTTCGACTGAGAAATTGAAGAAGTACGAAGTATAAGGGGGCAATAAAATTCCTTCATGAGGAATTAAGATTATCATCTTGTGGAATCAGATGTCCTGTTGATAGATACCAGAATCTAGGTGGAAATTTTTGCCTCCATTTTCAGTGTATGTGATATTATTAAATGGTGATATATTTCTACGTTGCGTCACATCCCGGAAGATCATGTTTTAATAGACTTCTTGATTGCCTTATGAACTCAAGTTGTACAAATTTAGAAGCAGCAATGCGCTCGTAAATGTGTGGGAATTTTCAGGCAAGAAGGCTGTGAGAAGTTTCAGAGGATGGCCTTAAAATTTACGACTTTGCCCGCATTGTAGGCCTGTCGCCTTACTATGGTGAAGTATGCGAATCATGATCATCCATTTTACATTTTGTATGAAATTTCCTGTGACAGCAGAAAGTGACCTTTGTCAAATCACAATATTCATTCCAAAAAAAAAATGCACTGTAATTTTCCCAGATACCTTATATCACAATATCTTTTTGATCACTGCTACATGTTTCGATCCCTTATGGGATCATCATCAGGGATTCATATTAAAGTAATACTTGCCAAAACTGAACTTGCGTTCCGTACACAGTGCTATTATAATTGGAATACAAAATATTTGGAAATAATACAGTGCATTTTGTTGAACTGAGTGTTGTGATGTGATTGTCGACAATGCACAGTATGAACAGTATAAAAAAGTAATCTCTGTCACTTTCCAAGATACTCCCTAGTACTGTGTGTGTGTTTGTGTGTTTTTGTGTTTGTGTGTGTGTTTGTGTTTGTGTGTGTTTGTTTTGTGTTTGTGGGTGTGTTTGTTTGTTTGTTTTTGTGTTTGTGTGTGTTTTTGTGTGTGTGTGTTTGTGTTTGAAGTGTGTTTGTTTGTGTGTCTTACCTCCATCTTCTGTTGATGCTATTCGGTTATAAATATTTGAAATGCCAGCAAAATATCACAATACGGTTTGTGATAACTTTCAATAGAACTCTCATAGGTTTGCAGTCGTTTTTGTATTATAACACCACAATTTAGTAACACTTCAGTTATAACTTTCTGCTTGAGGATGTCTTCAGTCGTAACACTAATATTTGAAACAGCGATCAATTAAAACGCTGTTGTAAGACAAACTGGAAGTAGAACGCTACGACCTAGAGAAACCACACTTATGACACTAGAGTTGGAACGGTCATCAGTTAGACGTCAGTTACTTGAGACAGACTTCCATTTGAAAGCTACAGTTTGAGGAAAACTTCAGTTAGAAGTCCGCTACAGGCGTTTCTTTTATAGTGTCCCTGAGAACCCTAGCTGTCATGGGGTATCGCACTGTATTTAGGCTTTCTATGCGATAGGTGTCTTGATCAGAGACATGAAAAATGGACACTTGTGTTCAATGTATACTCCCATTAGAATATTCATGTATGAATAATATATTAGTTATGTCACCATAATTTGAGGAAAAAATAAATTGGATTATTATGATTTGAAGTAAGTGTCAATTTGCGATCTTTTGGAATTTCACATTTTGTAGAATGGCAGTTTCTTACCGACGTTTCGGGACAACCTACCGGTCCCATCTTCAAGGGTTGAGCAGTCTCTTTTGACTGTTTGACCCTTGAAGATGGGACTGATAGTTTGTCCCGAAACGTCGGTAAGAAACTGCCATTCTACGCTGCGTAAAATTCCAAAAGATCGCATATCTCGTATATACCGCAGCGAAAGCCTGAAATAACGCATAGGCATGAACTGATATCTGATGGCGTTTTGTCTTATTATCTTTAAGTATTCTGTATAAACTCAGTCACTGATACAGTGTTACTGCATACCTAAGAAATGTGCATAATATTACATATGAAATGCAGGTTACCTGACAGTATGCGTCAAAATACAAGGCTTCTGTTTTGGGTCTGAATTAAAATGCTAGCGCCATAAAAATTAGACCGTTTGGTAAGAATTTGGTTGACAGAACAAAAGGTCTCTTTGACATCCAAGCCAAGTGAAGATGTGCATAAAATCAGATTTAAAAATTATGCACCAGAAATTTCTACAGCCACATCGTACGTTTAAATGATACTGATATACTTCTTGCTATTCCAATTCTTTATTCAACTCTATCCTCCCCTCCGAACCTCACACTTGGCAGCTATGAAAAAGAGCCACATTATCTCTCCCCACTCTTCTACTTCGAATCAATAAGATGCCAGTAGAATATTATTATTGTTTGTCGATGTTACAACATACAGAATGACGTGACAGGTTTCAGACAGATATAAACAATGGTAACTCCCTCTGCTGGCTGGCATCATGGTATAACCCATCTCTCCTTTTTTTCTTTTCGTCTGAATTTGATTAGGGGATGTGCAGTGTAGCTTAGACAGCAACTGAGTCACCCCCCACCACACCACATTCATCGTGATGAGAATTAATTAAAACTGGTCTCTACCTTGTCCATCATAATTAATTCAGTTTGTGAGTCAGCGAAATGGTTCTAGGTACACTTGGTGCAGGCAAAGAGTAGCGCAGTGTGTTACTAAGAGATGGTGCTCATGCAACAAGAGTTCCGTTTGTTCATCCTGCCGTATTGCGTGTATCTTTGTCTGGGTTTAGATTTACACTTCAGGGAAACACTGTGAAAGTCTGAAAAGTGCAAATTGGCACTGGAAGTTTGCATTCTGAATTTTTTTAATGCCCGACTGAGAGAACTGTAGAAACCTTTATAAAATCTCACGGATTGTAAATACAGAAATAATTTAATTTGACACACCGACTCTTTTTGTCAGGTGCCTAGCAGTCTTACTGCGTATTTCGGAGGTCGCAGGTTGAAATATAGATCTTGTGACCGCCTATCATGGATGGATTTTCGTGGTTTTCTTCATTCTCTATCGGACAATGCCGAGATTTCTTTCCAACGGCGCAACAGCCCTTAGTGGGCCAGGGCCTCCTCATTATCGAGGCTTCACGATCTCACTCAGACACACCACACTCGGTAGGACTCCTCTGGACGAGTGATCAACCCGACGCAGACATCTCTACCTGACAACACAAAACACTCACAAGAGACAGACATCCATGCCCCACACGGGATTCGAACCCACAATCCCAGCAAGCCAACGGCCCCAGACACACGCCATAGACAGTGCGGCCACTGGGATCGGGAAAGTGCCGAGATAGTGTATTAAATAACGCTATGACAATTTGTAATTTGTCGAATCCTACCATCAGCAGCCTATTGGAGAGATATTGACAGCATTACGAAATATGTGATTAAATAATAATTACATCTGTAATACATATCCTTACTCTGCGAGGGCCTGTTGCGGGCGATTTGTATGCCTCATGCCTTCAGACAGTTATCCATTTATCAAATTAAACTAGTAACACGTAATGTTATTTGTATGAAAAAGAGAAGCCTGGCATTGCAGCCAACTCTGATCCTTAGCTCTATTGTGGGTGTGCAACTCCTGTCTTTTTTAAACTTCAGAATCAGGCGGAGGTGAGTGGTGAACGCCACACACCAGCCACTTTAACCTCAGTTTAAGAGCCCCCTGTATTCACTGGATTGGGGATTAGATGGGTCGGCAGGCGGTAACAATGAGTGTGTTCCGCTCCTTCCAAGTCATGTATTTCGAATGTCCGCTCGTGTAGCTTAAACACTATTCATACTGAGCTATCCGGCTTGATTTTTGATTATTGTTGTCAGATGCTTCAGTTTTTTAAGTCTGCCACTGCTTCCCAAAAGGTGGCCGCGCCATCTTGGACCCGCTCCGTTTTCGATAGTTGGAATACTAAGATTGCAAGTTTTAATCGCCTTCTGGCTGTGCAGGTAGCCTGTACGTGGCATATTGCATTGTGATTTTTATGTCGAGGTTTTGTTTCCGGCATATCGCCATGCAAGGGGCCGTTTTGGAAATCGAACTGACGAATGAAGTAATAAACCTTTATTCCATAAATTAAAAGAGGTAAATGTGGACAGATTAAGACGAGCAAAAGCAAGAAGGGTAGGAAGGAAGGAAGAGGCAGAGAAATAGGAAGAAGAAGAAGAAGAAGAAGAGAAAATAAGTGGTGGGACCAGAAACTGGAATTGTGAGAAACTGTAAGGTTGGGAAACCGTTTTAACGGTAAGCTCATGATTTGCGTGTTTAGCTAACATTTTAATAGGGTGGCCATACCAAGGACGTTGGAACTGGCGGGATGTTGAGCAGGTATGTTGGACGGAATACGTGGATAATGGCAAGGTGACAGGTCGCTTACCATATGTTGTCGTGTGTAGAATTTAAGTGGTGCAGGATAGGGTCTATTGGTGGGTTGGTGAGAGCAAGGAAAGGGACCACAAGTTACCAAACGTGAGTGAGAATTTGGTGAACAGATACGCATCAAAGAGATAAGCATCAAATTCTCACAAGGCGCTAGTGGCTTCTCATAAAGGACTCTGCTCCATGGATTTAGTTGTAAGGAAAATTTGCTAGTAGCGTAAAACAGAATGTCTTACTTTTTGTTACATGAAATCTCTCAGTCTCTTCAACGTCTTTTCATCCATTTCTCGCTGTACATAGGCTACGGTTGGAAACCATGTGCGCGTGGTACAGCGTACAGTACGGCGCATGCGTTATGCTCACCGCTATTCCATTGGTGTAAATCGCGTGCATTTTAATGCATAAATCGATCTGCTTGGAACATATAAGTCTTACTACAATGCAATGGAAGGGCATTAATAGGGCGTATAATGACGTCACATCTTGTCATTTCTAGTCGCGCTCGCAACCCCGCAGAGCGTGTGCTAAAATAGCTCGTCCCTTTTGTCTGCCTGTCTGTCTTTCTGTATATAGGTATATAATGTATGTATGTATGTATGTATGTATGTATGTATGTATGCATGCATGTATGTATGTATGTAAGTGTGTATGTGTGTGTATGTGTGTGTATGTATGTGCGTATGTGTGTGTATGTATGTGTGTATGTATGTATGTATGTGTGTGTGTGTATGTATGTATGTATGTATGTATGTATGTATGTATGTATGTATGTATGTGTATGTGTGTGTGTTACGTAACTGTCTGATATCACTTAAGAAGCTGCTTCTCAGCTACATTAACATAATTACATAAAAACCTATATATATATATTTCTATACGCGTGAAAGTGTTTGTGTGTTTAAAATGCAGTTAGATACGCTGTGTTAAAATTTAAACGTTGTCACCACTGAGACAAACACGAAAGAGAGAACGCACCGTATTTGTTACACTGCCTGTATATTTCCTTCTGATTATAACTTGAATGTATTGAAGATGCTTGGGTACTTCATTTTATTTGATAATATAATATTAATAAAATTAATATACCTGTTTTATGTTACACTGCATGTAAATAAGTATAATATTTCAAGTAACACAAGAAGAATGCTTAAATATTTATAGATAAAATCAGTGGACCAGAATAAGGTTTAAACCATGTATAACTTAACAAACGCACACAAAACACCTAACAAAGTATGAATAACTCTTCCTAAAGATGAATTAAGTTTTTTTATTGCAGTGAATTGAATTTCGTATGTCATTCAAGGGGTTGAAGAGATCTGATATTTTATTTTTCATGAAGTTTGTTGAAGTAAATGCAGAATAGTCTAATATACAAGCACTATGTAAGGGTTATTGAGCATATGTGGCTAATACGAAAAGGAAGCAATTTTATTATTTAGGTATATTTGCTTGCAGTTAGAATTGGCCAATGTTCTGTTCCACTTCGCAGATATAATTTGTTTTCTAATTCGACATAATTTTTAAGTTTATACATGACACCAGTATGGCAAAAGCAGCGTTGAATAAATATAAGACTCTTTTCATCAGCAAATTGGACTTAAATTTAAGGAAGAAACTTGTAAAGTGCTAAATTTGGAGCATAGATTTTTATGGTGCTGAACCTGGACACTTCGGAAACACATCATAAATACCTGGAAAATTTTCAAATGTGGTGCTGGATGAGGATGGAGACGATCAGTTGAACCGATCGTGTGAGAAATGAAGAAGTATTACATAGAGTCAAGTATGAGAGGAATATCCTACGTACAATAAAAAGAAGGAAGGCTAAATGGATTGGTCATATCTTGTGTAGGAATTGCCTTCAAAACACGTTATTGAAGAATACATAGAGGGGAAGATTGAAGTGACAGGAGGACGATGAAGAAGACGTAAGGAGCTACTGGATGACCTTAAGGAAAGGAGAGGATATTGGAACTTGAAAGACGAAGCACTAGACCGCACTATGTGGGGAGCTCGCTTTGGAATGGCTATGGACCTGTCGTAAGATAGACTACAGAATGAATGAATGAATGAATTAATTAATTGTAACAACTTGAAACACCACTGAGGCTCAGGGATTATTTAACAACGTATATGACCTCCTAAATTAAAGTAGGTCACCGATGAATTTTATTTTTTCTGAGTCACGTATCGGCACAAGAAGAGACGGCTCTATTTATGGCCTGGACGGCTCATGATTTTGGGATTCATCCTACGGAAGGGCAGGGATTTTCCTTTTCTCAGCTGTTCATATCCTTTTGAGATACATGCAGCCTCCTATTAAATGGGTACCTAGAACCAGTTGCCAGGTTTAAAGCGGCCGGGGCCTGAAGCTGACCACTCACCTCTATAGGACTCTAAGGTTAAGAATACAAGGAGCTATACGTTTAGTGCCCCCTGTGCCTACATAAAGTAGTGTTTAATTAAGCAGAGGGACAACTTTACGTTTAACATGTTGGCAGAAGTGTTTCACACTCGGTGCAACATGACAAGAAAATTATACGTTTCTGTAATGAAAGGAATGAATTATCTTGGAAATTCGCTTTGTCATTCTGTCGGCTTAAAGATAATGAATTCTCGTTCATGCCATATGTACGCGTAAATTAATCTGTAATGACAGGTATTGTGGGGGGACACAAAAAATCCAATTTATGGGGGGTAGTTGTGTGGAAAAGACATTGCTACGAAGACATTTATGTTAGATTTTATTTCGTTATAATTTTTGGATGATCTGTTCTGGGGAATACAAAAAATGCAGTGGCATGGTGCGGCAGTTTCTGTTTCGGAGAACGGGGTTTGAGACCATTGACAGTATCATAATTTTTCTTGTTTCAAGAAATATTCTTATTGTACCTTGAATTAGGGTAAATTTTGTCGCTGTGCGTAAGTAAGCTGAAATCTCTGAAGATATGCAACTAGACTAAAGACGTAGCATGCAGAGTCAAGGAAGAGAGGAATATCCTACATACAATGAAGAGAAGGAAGGCTAACTGGACTGGTCACATCTTGCGTAGGAACTGCCTTCTGAAACACGTGATTGAAGGAAAGTTAGAGAAAAGCATAGAAGTGACGGAAAAGACGAGGAAGAAGACGTAATCAGCTAATGGATGGCCTTAAGGAAACTAGATAATACTGGAAATTGAAAGAGGAAGCACTAGATCGCACAGTTTGGAGAACTCGCTTTGGAAGGGGCTGTGGAGGTGTCGTAAGACAGACTACGGATTGAATGAATGAATGAATGCCACTGGATGAGGGCGAGTCGTTACGTTAATACTTCAGCCTGTTTATATGGACCAAAAAACCTTGAAGTTAAGTGGGTAGGAGGACCAGTGGGAGCCGATCTGGAAGTGGTGGATGTTTTGATTACCAAATGTGTAGCGATTTATATTCGAGACATGAAGAGATATGCATGTAGATCTTGATGCAAAATGTCGGTTTTTGATTTTTTATATTTTAGCCAAAAGTGGAATGTGCGGCTGAAGATTAGTAAAGATCCCAAATATCACGTCATGAAAATCCCTTCAGCAATTCTAGGACGGACAGACGGAAGATTTTGACACATATTTTGAAACCGTCATTGTTAACACTCCAAAACTCACACACATTAGCCGATCCTGTCCGTGTTTTTCCTTATCGAACGTGAGCTGTAAAATTCACCGCTGTACCAACCTGCTAACACAGACTTAAGCTGCAGTATAAAGGCTGGTTTCCATTGTTCACTTTGGGTGTTCACTTTCGATGAATCACTTAAAAGTGAACAGTGTAAGGAGCCCGTTCATGCAAAGAGATTACCCAGTATGGACCACGAAAGAATTTGGACGCGGCCAAATTTTATAGGCTTTGGATGAATCATCTAAAGTGAACAATGTAAACATGCGTGTCACTGCATGTTCCTCCGCAGGTGCTTCTCCTGTTTGCTATCTGGTTTCTTTTTCTGTTCTTCTATTTGAAAATAACCTACTGTAGTTTTTAAATGGAAGGACTACCACACACCATTGGTGCCAGACGTTTATGCAAGCCAGTGAGTGCCTGTAGAACACAAAATGTGAACACTGTAGAAGCAACACAGCTCGTGAAAATGCACTGCAGGTAATTGTGCAGGGGCTGAATTTTCCGGGACTCGCCACAGAGGACGTAAAACTGAAAATCCAAACACTTGCACTGGGTGTGCTGCTGATACAACTAAGGTGATAAGATTGTAAAAAGTCAGTGCAGGTCTACACGACATGTCGAAATTGTTTTGGTTCAAACAAGCACATTCGTCCCTGAGTGGCTTTTGTATTCCACGAACCTCAGTGTCTGCATCTATTAATTAAACAATCACAAACAAAAGCGATACTTAAATGCATGAGTTTAGTTGGCGCCATTTTGAAATGAATTATCCTATTCAATGTTGGCGAAGAATGTAAACGGAATTCGGTTCTTCCATTGACTTCACTTCGGGCGATTCATCAGCAGTGATCATCTGGGTTGATCAGGGTAAACCCGCCTTTAGCAACTTCTGCCCTGTAATCAGAGCTGTTGACCGTCACCGGTCTTCCGGATGCCGTCTGTTCTGGCTGATGTTTCCTCACTCCAACCAGGCAAATGACACCGTAGTACGCTAGAGGAAACTACAGTTGTTTTCTTACACGGCGTTTCAGTTATTTATTTCTCACTCACCAATATGCAACCTAGGCAGCTGGGAACGCTTCACTAAATACACCAAGAATATGTCAGCTACGTCAAGAATAAGACCATTTTACAGGCTCTTAGTGCGGGCTTCCACCTTAGTGACCCAATTTGTCAATATTTAACCTTTTAAAGCCCAGCGGCAACTTCGTGTACCACCAGGTTTAACATTAAAAAATTCTACGTGGTGCCCACATTGCGTTTATGTGTTTTGTACGGATCTCAGAACAAACAGCAACTTTTGCCTTATAAAACATTAAGAGACTGGTTTTTATAACCGAAGTGGAGAGTGTTTACAGCGCGGTACGCACTGAGTCCTTATATAAAACAGATACGCTTCATCTTTAAAGGGTTAATTGGTTTTAATTAGGCCTATTAGAAGTACAAATACCAACTTCGGTCCTGAAATTTGTCTGCTTTTCTTGTGAAAAAATGATGTGTAGCGTTCAAAACGCTGTAAGCAGAATACCATTGAAATTGAAACATTAAAATCTATTGAATTAAGTGGCGCAGTTGGTTGAGACACCGCGCTACAATCAGGAAAGTCGCGGGTTCTATTCCCGGTGGTGTCATTGGAATTTTTCATTGACATAATTCTTCCAGTCGCACTGTGGCCCTGGGGTCGACTCAGCCTCTAACAGAAATGAGTACCCGGAATATTTCCTGGGGTTTAAAGGCGGCCGGTGCGTAAGGCTGACAGCCTTATCACCTTCATGTGCCAATTGTCTTGAAATCTGGGAGCCTCAACCTCCTGGAAACCTCAGGGCCTGTCCAGGCCTGTAATGGGATTGCTTTGCGCGTTAAAAATGTGAATGGAGATTTGACACGCTCTAAAGAACATAACAGCACTATGTGAAGATCGCTTTAACAACATTGGCTACAGTACGAATTTGTAATTCGGCACGATAGGAAACGCATAATATAACGGTTATGTTTACGTACCGAATATTGTCTGATATTTCAATTTACGTGAAATTAATTATTGTTAGGTCCAGCGTTAAAGACAGAGAGGCTTGGATTTTCGAGTTATGATATACAATATATTGGATTTCAGAAAATCCTAGACCCACTCCCATTTTAATTGATGACAAGTATAAGTAATGCGTACAGAGGTTTTGTTGGGTAGTCTGTTAGAGTGAGGTATCCTGGAAGAAACTGACATATATAGTAGCATAATATTAAAATAAGCCTAGGTTTTATACAGACTGGAGTTCAGCAGTCTACAACCTCACACATTATTATCGTAAGAACTATTTTAATAATATCTTGTCATATATGCGTGTTTCTTGCTGATAGCGTCTTTCTTCAGTTTTCTTGACTTGCGAGCTCCATTCAAGTGACTCCAGGTTCAGGCGTCTTGTGAAAACAGCAATGATGTTTCCAGTTGTGTTAATCTTTTAAAACACAGTTGTTATTTTACATACCACCTGCTTTAGCGCTAAAAACTCTGCATTTGTGTTGACATCTTATATTTATGTGTCTCCTGTTTTTTTTCTCAGAATAAATTACGATTTGTTCTTAATAGTCTTTACAGTAGTGATATAGCATGTTTTATGCAGCGCAGGTTCTGTATTTTTAAATTTTATTTAGCTGGACCTAATGCTTCAGGGTACTGGAAGGTGAAGATAATTTTGACCAGGTGAGAGAATAGGCCCCATGAGTTGCTCGAGAAGAACTCCCCTACATGTGATGTGGAAATTTGGACCTGGAATTCTGTCAGTGATCACATCGCCTGCAGGCAGCAACTGTCTCACTCATCTTGCTACACAAAACAGGTATGATGATAAAATTACGTACTCCATTCTGTACAGATATTATAAGATTGGTATTTTGCCATCGGAAATGTATGACACACATATTGACAAGATCGTACATTTGACTGCGTCCTGTGTTTCAAATATTCTAACTTGGTGACTGTATACATTGCAGCAGGACAAGGCATCGCCGTTACAGAAAGGCATGTGCACTGTCACAAACCGCAGAATAATGCCTCTACTTGATATCCACCTCTGTAATTAACCTCCACAGATGTTATATCTCCTTTAACCTTTTAAAGCCTAGCGGTAACTTTACATACCACCAGGTTTAACATTAAAAAATTCTACGTGGTGCCCACATTACGTTTATGTGTTTTGTACGGATCTCTGAACAAACAGCAACTTTTGCCTTATAAAACATTAAGAGATTGGTTTTTATAACCGAAGTGGAGAGTGTTTACAGCGCGGTACGCGCTGAGTTCTTATATAAAACAGATACGCTTCGTCTTTAAAGGGTTAAGCGAAGTTCTAATAAACGAGGCTTGTTTAACGTGCATAAAAGAAGCAAAGTCGCCTTACCGTGTCATCATTTGCTTGCAATCTTAAAACTGTGTTTTTCGGTGTGACGCCGTATAGTCTGGTAGAAGTTTACCGACTTTAGGGGGAAAATATATATTTGAGAATTTTATTTCTATCAGTGCACGCATATCAGTGTTAAATGTGAAGCTATCCCGTTACAGGCCTGGACAAGATTTTAGGAATTCAGGAGGTTGAGGCTCACAGAATTTTTAGACAATCGGCACATGAAGGTGGCAGAATTGTCGGCCTTATACACCGGCCGCCTTTACCTCCCCCCCCCCCGCCCGGAGATACTCCTGTTACTTATTTCTGTTAGAGGCTGATTTGGCTGGAAGGTTTTAAGTCGAGAATCGAACCCACGATCTTCCGGCGTGCATTGCTGCAGCCTTCTAAGACTCCGTATGTTAACATAGCACAAATTCCATTCAATATGCTATAAATATTTGTCAGTTGTCCTGTCTTGTACTGTTATGACCAGCATATCTCATACCAACAGCACGATTCACAGTGTTAAGACCCTTCAGCGATGTGCTTTCAGGGTAAACGGTTAAGTTTTACATTAGACATTACGTGGAGTTCCCAGCAGAATTCATAAGGCTTACTTTCTTATTGCACAGGTTCACAGTGCTTCACATAGGCCAGTATCATCATCATTATCATCATCATCATCATCGTCGTCGTCGTCGTCGTCATAATAATAATAATAATAATAATAATCGCCATCATCCACATTCCCTACTTCACAGCAATTTAGCTAATTCCCAAAAGAGTACGGTGTCACTGACAAAGCACTTGTTATTTACTGTTGTGTCAAAAACCTTCTGACTAGACGGCACATATTGTGTTACTGCTTTCTGCATTAGAATATATAGAGCGGGGCGCAGATAAGCAGTTTCAACCTTTCCGGTGATGATGATGATAATAATAATGATTACTTTTATCATTAGGCTATCTTTTTTATACCGCACTTTGTTTAGAATCTGTTAAACTAAATGGATACAGAATTACCCCAATATAACCTCAAGTTTATCTACCGTCGCCATTTTGTATTTTTTAACTCGGAACCAAAATTTCGCATACAATGTACAGGCATGATTATTATTTATCTCTACGCCTTGTGTCACATGCCTAGCTGTAGTGATTCATCAGATATCACTTTGAAACCGAATACTAAAGAAAGCTTTTGGAAGGCTACATAATTTTAAAACCTACAGAATTCTTACCTGATCCAAAGTGTGTGCTTTTCCAAGATACATAAGCATGCTTTTTGCGTTAGGCCGCTAAAGTAACTGTCGCTAGTGTCGCTGTCGCCTCAAAAGTTCGCTTGGCCTCCGTGTTGTTGCTAGTGTTTTTAGAACATGGCGGACTGCTGTGTTGGGGTTTCCTGGAATGGCCTGACGTTCATACTTTGTTTCGTGAAAATCGGTCAGATGTTACAAAAGAAAAATGGGACACGCACGCACACACACACACGCACGCACACACACACGCACGCACGCACGCACGCACGCAAGATTTCCTAACCCTTTTTTCTTTTCAGGAAGGACAGTAAGCTAAAAATTTAATGTTACGTCCTTAACTTTTCGGTGACAGATGAATGCGTTGATTGCATATCCTGTCTTCCGACAGGTCCATAGCCTCTTTCACAGCGAGTTCTCCTCAGAATGCCATCTAGTGCTTGCTCTTTCAAATTCCATTTCAAGTTATATTGTCCATAAGATCATCAAGTAACTGCATACGCCTTCATTGCAGATTAGTGATGGGAAAATACAAAATCGTGAACTGAGTACTAGCAAACATTCTCGGAATTTGGTCTGCCCTTTGGTTATGTGTGAATATTATTATAATTTGTTACTGTCGTTCATGCGTGTTTGAAAACTGCTATATCTTGACGCGGTTTATTAATTCCTTTTTTAATTTTAAACATGCTTTTCTGTACAGTTATATGTGGACATTAATCATTATTTACTTAATACTCTGAAGACTGAAATTCATCTTAGTAGTGTTTGAAAATTCAGTTCCTACCTCCCAGAAGACACATGCATCTCTGTTACACAGGCAAACGAGATGATTGCCTTCAGCGACAAAATCCACGTTGACTCTGGCGACCATACGAATGGCGTAACGTCGACAAGGCGTAGAGTTTTAGGTGCGTTTGGAAAATTGCGGAAAGCGACTGTTAGCTTCGTCATATCTCTCTTTCTGTCTGTCTGTCCGTTCGTCCGTCTGTATGTCTATCCACCAGCATGCAAGAACTAGTCTCTCAATGGACGGATTCACATTAGATTTGATGTTTGCGTATTTTTCCAAATTCCGTCGAGAAAATTGAAGTTCCATTAAAATCTGACAGTAATAACTGGTGCTTAACATGTAGACCTACGTAGATTTGTGACAGTATCTCGCTGAATTGCTTTTAAAATAAATAATATTCCTGTCAAAAGTTGTAGAGAAATTTAATATGCTCCATACCCGTGCACTATATCACACAATAATGATGATGATGATAATAATAATAATAATAATAATAATAATCACCAATTAATGCACAAAAAGTATATTATCTTCACTATAAAAACCTCCTACAACTCCCTCTCGACGGAGTGCGAAGTCAATGGCACATTCTCACTCAACTGTATAAGTGCAACCCTAGTGTAACGAAAACTGTTCTCCCTGAAGATGACCCAGGGGGGTCAAAACATGTAGGAGGTTTTTATAGTGAAGATAGTATACTTTTTGTGCATTAGTTGGTGATTATTATTACTGTGTTGTAGAGAAAATCAAAACACACATTTTATGTTCAATTTTTTTTTCGAAAATCATGCCGTTTTTGAGATAATGTGGAAAAATATGTTAGAACCGTACAGGCCACAGGATGGCAATATAATACGGCACATGCGCACTACATGGTAGATAACTAAAGCTCCAGACCCACACTTAGAGCATGTAATACTTTTTACTTTTCCACGGCAACAGTGGTTAAGCGAAGGCGCCTCAGTGTTACATTTATGCGTATATTGCTTGTCTTGCTAATGCTGTAGAAGATAATGGACATAGTGACCACCGTACCTTAAAGGGGCAATGGAATTTCTCTTTGCTGCTAGTTACAGTTTACAATATGTTTCAGCAACACGCTGTATGTAATCAAGATGTTTAATGTCGTTCCTCACTCTGCGGCATGTACGTACTGATTACTGTTTCATGCATTAGTTAACTCATCAAATTACTTCTGAATCGTCATTAGACAACAAAGGGCCTAATCAACCATTTAGTTGCCCCATTTCTGCGTAAATAAACAAATGCGCTCTCTCTATTCGTCCAAGTAATACGACAGATTTTTCGGACAATTTGTACTTGACAGGGATTGTACGATTTTTCTTTTAGCGAAAGTTCATGTCTGTGGTTAAAATTATAGACAAGCGAGGCCCCCCCATTAGAGCTGTCTGATTGTTGAGACTTTGAATAGCAGGGAGGAGGCCTTGGTGAACAAGAAGAGATGTTAGATAAAGCGTTAATAACTGTTTGCATTGTCATTCCGACTCGCATAACTCACGTTCCATGGTAATGGCAGTCGTGGCGGGGGGGAGGGGGGAGGGAGTTTGTGATGATTATGTCAGGGGAAAGACATACACGCTGTTCGTCTGCGATAAGGACATAATGTTAAATCATTTAACTAAATCTCGCGCGTTCTATACTATAGAAAATTATAATTAACCTACGTCTATACAAATTTGTAATTTTGCTTTGTGTTTTGATGCTTATAAAACTGTAAAATATGGTCACATCTTTGTATAATAATTACCATTTCTGTTTTTCGTAATGTTCCTTTTTCAAATCATGGCCAGAATTCGAGTTATCTTAGCTCAGGCATTCCATAATTTTCCACATCTTAATATAAAACGAGCCCCATGACACTTTCCTTCAACATCTTTTCCGAATTAACACCTACTAGTTATCGTCCCATTCCATGATATATAACTTGAGTTACATAAACCGTCAATCACTAAGATATATTATGAAAATAAATTTATTTCTATTACTGATTGTAGAGAATGGAAGGGTGTGGTGTTTTGGTGTCCACTGTACGGTCCGATTTTGATGAGAATTTTTGTAAGAAACGGCCAACTTGCTTAAAAGCCCAACTGGGGAGGCAAACCGTACCGTACACCTGCACCCAAGTGACCTGCCTAGTGGTCTTGTAAGCTAACTTTTCTCCTTCTTTGGAAGCAAATTGCTGTAAAGTTGAGTTCGTTTATAAATAATAAACTTAGATGTGTCTTGCATACTTTCAGCTTTTCAAGTATTTTGTTTGCATGATGTAAGTGAAGGAAACATTTCAATCTATCTAAAGGCTATCGTGCTGCTGGTGTAATTTCAAAAATATTTACCATTGTCTTGTTCTTAAATTTTGACTGACAATGTTGCAAATGTTGTATGTAAGTATGTGCATTATTTGTTTTCGTGTTTACCAGTATCACATTACTGCCTTCAATGATTAATTAGTTCTTTACTTAAAAGTTGTTTTCAAGTGAGTTCAGTCGATATTTAGCAAACAAAGGCATCCGCAAAGCCACCGAATGTGCGAAATTAAAGGATTTACGAAAAGTTGAAGGATTGATAGAGTGCACATTTGTGCCAAAAGCGAGCAGTGTTAGAAGACACATAATGCATCACGGGCAAATTATCTGTTTAGAAACAAAGAACAATTCTTATAAACGTAAATGTACTTAAAGACAAACAATAACTCATAATTTCAACTAAGGCTCCTTTTTCCACGAGCTGTTCTTGGCAGCGCTGCTGTCTCGGACAACAGCTTTTTCCACGAGGGGCTCTGCCACTGATTGCTGCCCTTCTCCCAACCACCAGTCATCATGGACGTAGAAGAGGAAGTTCATGTGCGTGTATTGTTGCACAGTACAATTTATAAAAATAAAAAAGAGTTTTCAATAAATTTCTTGCACAGTATCTCCCACGCATAGGTTTTTTCTTGTTTATTTCTGTAAGAAGACAATCTGGAGTCCCAAATTGCTGGCAGCTTCTCTATTTCAGTAATAAATAGTCCTGTGTCGAATGAATCAAAAGTTGATTATTTCCACATTTTTAGAAAAGTCCGAATTAGATGACACAACCCAACAACTTACCGCTCAGAGCAGCGCGTGATAGAGCTGCCTGTGGAAACGGCACGACTCTTCGCAATGCCTGGCATATAGCAGCGCGGCATGAAACAGCTGCTGCCAGCAGCGAGGAAACGCTGGTCCCCGCGGCTGACAGTGTTTGCAGTGCCGTGATCTTGACAGCAGCGGTGCGAATTTAGCAGCGCGCGCCCGTGGAAATACGTCCATTTAAACCACTACATCTCCACCAGCGCTGCTAAAAACCGCTCGCGGAAAAGGAGCCTTAAACAGTGACACAAGATGCGAAATGTTCGTGTAAAATAACATTGTGGTGCTTTTGGATCTTAGCATTCTGATTATTCTCAAACAGCCACAAAGTTAAATACGGTGGGGTCACACTTACTACTGCTGTTAACAATTATGGATATATTACAGGATGCTATTACTGTTATTAGGGTATGTTTTTATATTTCTTTGAAGAATTTATTTATATTTGTACGTCTATTTCATCTATGTTAAATTTATCGGTCAAATAACCTCAGATATTCACATATTGTAATTGCTGACTCACAAACAATATTTCTTATAGAATTTGCAGGTACGTTCACAGCTTATCAACACACCAGGTGCTATGTTCCCAGATGCAAGCAGTAACTATTTTACTCCCATACTGTGATTGTATATTTTTATTTCTGTTGGTTATTATGCATCACGAAATTCGCACGGAGAAGACAATTGCTAACCGAGCGTGATTTCAGGCTTCAGCTGCGGTGTAAATGAGATATTCGCTCTTCTGTGATTTTACGCAGCGTAGACTGATAATTTACTACCGACGTTTCGGGACGACTTATCGGTCCCATCTTCAAGTGTCCAGCAGTCCAAAGAGAATCCGACTAACTCTGTGGAGCAGAGTCCTTCCTGAGGAGCCAACAGATCCTCAGCTAGTCCAGACATTCCCCGCCTTTTATGGAATCGAAGGCCCATTATCGCTATCACAAGGCCCCGCCACTTGTCCCTATCCTGAGCCAGATCAGTCCATGCCTTCTCATCCCACTTATTAAAGATGTATTTTAATAGTATCCTCCCATCTACGCCTGGGCCTTCCACGTTGGCTCTTTCCTTCAGGTCTCCCCACCAAAACCCTGTATGCACCTGTCGTGTGTCCCAGACATGCTACATGTACCGCCCATCACATTATTCTTGATTTGATTATCCGAATAATATATGGTGATGAGTACGTATCATACAGCTCCTCGTTATACAGTGTTCTGCACTGCCCTGTCACCTCGTGCCTCTTAGGCCCAAATATACTCCTCAGCACCTTATTCTCGATCACCCTGTGCCTGTGTTCCTCCCTCAATATGAGAGCTCAAGCATAACGCCAACACAAAACAGCAAGCGAAGACCATACCATTGAATTTGTACGTCGTAGCACAACAATTCTAATCAATGTGGCGCTATGTGGTACGACTATCATTATCAGTTACAAAGAAATATATATTAAATATTATGACTGTGTATTTAATATGCTTTTCTTGATATGCAAGTCGTATGTATGTGGCGCCATATTTTATTCAGGTCATTTAAGTGGTTTTAGTCTACTTATCTCGTACAGGGAGAGATATCGTCAGATATGCAGGCATGTCTTTATTCGAAGTGACTGTCATTTTTGTCAAAATTTAACCAAAATTTAATTGGCTGACACGTGTTAGGAAAAATGCCCAATAGAGGATTTCACTAAAGTCCGTTCAGTGTCAGCCGAGGTGTTTTATATGGCCAGACAGACAGACAGACAGACAGACCTGACGAAGCGAATATTTTGCGAAGCCTCTTAAAGCAGGCCACGAACCAGCTGAGCAGCGTATTATTCCTTTGCAAGATGAATAAATATTCATGGGGGCGCGTGTGCAGTTTTGCCAGTCTGATGGTTTGGGTTTGGTTACTTTTTGTTCAGTAATATCTTTCACATTCTTAGGCCTTATGATGCTGGTATATTGGTAAAATGTGACCATGTAACTTTCGAATACATAATCAGGAAAATCCCCCGGTATTGCTCATAAATAATGTCCTAAGACGATGGACTGCTAAAGGAGTGGGGCATATACAAAAGTGGTGCCAGCTAATATTACTAAATCGATGCGCTATTATATCTAGAAGAAGAAAGTAATATTGGTATGAACTCATATTATGGAGACAGGCTGCTTAAATAATTTATTTGTGGCACAAAATTGCTTCTGCTTATTCAGAAGTATTAAAAAACAGGGAATCTGTCCATTGAGGAGACTTCTGGGCGGCTTGTTGCCGTCGCTACCTGCCTGATAGTGCCTTGCAATTCCAGCCCGTTCGATTCTATCGTCCACGTCTGTACTGTATCTTTTACATCCAGCGACTTTGTCTTCTGCAGCATCATTCAGCCATTTTTCATCGGCTTACGTTATCACATCTAATTCAAGTAATTTTATAATTGGAGCGCGATATTATAGTGAGATCATATCCACTGTCATTGACAACTTAAAATTTAGAGATAATCATTATTTAGTGCAACATGTTTCGGCCTACGTAGCCATCGTCATGTACCACAATTTAAAAACACTTGGAAGGAAATAATAATGTGCAGTGTTAAGGTCGAGAATAGAATGAGATCTCATAAGTTTGATGTTGAACATCCGAGTTGGCGTATGTATAGAAGGTACAAATTTTCAATTCCTCAAAGAGGAAATCAGCCACGACCAGTGCTTTTTTCCCCTTTTTATTTAAATAAAAAGGAAAAAAAGCGTTGGTCGTGACTGATTTCTTCTTTGAGGAATTGAAAACTTGTACCGTGAGATTCTATAGTTTACAAACAAACAAGCATTTTAAAAATTCCGTGTTTGCGATGCAATTCATGTTGTAATGTAATCAGAAAATTGTACAAAATATTTTGTTTAAATCTGTAGCCAGTACTTCTGCCTAGTAGCTGCATATTTTTAAAATTCCTATAAATTTATTTCTCCGTTATACGTGTCAAAGTTTTATACACACACACACACACACACACACACACACACACACACACACACCACACACCAGAACACATACACACACACACAGACACACAGTTGAATTCGGTAATTATAACGTTAAGAAAGGGACTGAATATTTTGTGTCGTTATAAGCGAGTGTTGTTGTAACCGAGGAATATAATGTGATGGTTAACAGCGAAAAATTAATTGGTACCACAGAATATCTGACGCTATAGACGAGGTGTCGCATAAACCGATGTCGCTCTAACCGGCTTTGACTCTGTGTGTGTGTGTGTGTGTGTGTGTGTGTGTGTGAAGCGTTTCTTGCGTATGGTTTATGTACTTCTCTCTAGATTTTAATATAAAATACACTGCAACTTCTTTGTAACAAGAGACCTCTGTGTACAATAATGGCTGCTACTGCAGTGAATTACGGGGTGCTTGCGAGAAGGCAATAAGGAATTATACAAACCGTGCGAAAAGAAGCGTATTATTGAGTTTCAGTCGGGAAATATGTTGCTGCTAGTTGGTAACTAAGTTCGGTAACAGTTGGTATTGCGTGGTCATCGCACACTTTTGCTAACAAGATGAAGATAGTGTTGAGGGGCGGGCTGTCCGTTAATAAGTCGCACAGGGACTTGGTTGCTGCCACAAGAGGACGGACCCCAGTCGCACGGCGTTTAATTACAAGACAAAAAGAAAGTTGCAGCAAAATGGAGAGGGGCGGAAATTTCAGTCTAGGAGGAGCTGAATAACGTGTGTAATTACTGGTTTCGTATCCCTGGTATTCTGTACTGCCTAATCTGATGTGGCATGTGTTGTCTCCACATCTACATTGCGTAAAGTTAATTAGTTCTCAGATGAATTATACTTTGTACTCGTGTCCCTTCCTTTCAAATCTTGAATTATTTTACCGATTTTCACGAATTTCTTGAATTTTTTGAGCTGTTGGAGGCCATCCGGTCTTCGCAGAATTCAATTTCATACATTTAATGATAACAACAAAGGGACACATGAAATGTTAAGTATGGGAGATGCTAGAGTCACCTAATTTTCGATCATGAAATTCTGCATCATAATAGATATTCGAACAATTACACATTTTGTTAAGGTATTTTTGTTGTTAAGTGTGAAACAAATGACAACTAGATTGATGATAGCTTGAAATGTAACAGTGGTAAATAACATAGAACTAAAATCGGAATATGAAGTGTTGCACGTGAAGACAGATTATACACATATCTCCAAATTATATGCAGGTATTATTTTTAGTCAGTACATAAATATAAACATTACAACGGTTCTAGCTTTTGAGGTTATAACCGACAAATTGAAAGTAATGCAGGATCTATAGGCCTGTTTATTTAGAAGGATTTTCGCCAAAACAAAAGAACTGACTAAGTCTGTCACTGTAGAAGCGTATGTCCAACCCCGTCTACTAATACAGAAATTTACAATATACAGGGTGTATCTAAAATTCTTGGACAAAATTCAGAAGTGAGTAACCCACACCAAAACAAGGAAAAATTTCGTATCAATAAATGTACGCAAACACTTTTTGAGGTACAGCCCCCACATTCGTCCAACTTGAATCCTTTAGATTTTTATCTGTGGGGGCACTTAAAAACCCTAGTGTTTTCAGCTCCAATTGAAAATGAAGAGACAATTTACCAATGAATTTTTTATGCCTTTCAAACCATTCGCAAATGTCTCGGAACGTTTGAAAGAGTGAGTCAGTCCATAATCAGACATGCTGATGCCTGCATTAATTCAGGTGGTGAGCATCTCTTCTGAACTGTGATTTGATAAACAGTTAGAGCTCAACAGTTATTAAATTGGGACCTTGTATTGTAAATGTGTTATATTAGTTGTAAGTAAAATTTTACATATTTATTTTTTAATTTACTCTTTCAGTTAAAATAAAAAAACATATTTCCAAAAAATGTATTTATGCGACCTATTTTTCTTTGTTTTCATTGAAGAACTCACTTTTGGTGTTTGTCCAAGCATTTAGATACACCCTGTATATTGTCGGGCTGTGAACTTGTATGATCAAACTAGGGTAATGGCAACACAAGTCTGCAGGATTTGAAATGGGTGCAATACGTTTGTAGGACTTGGCTACCACACGGAACTGACATTCGTGATTTTTTCTTCTACAATTTATTCTACAAGCAGCGGATGAATGGATTCTTTTATGTTTCATTAAATGCAGTCTAATTGGCTTCAGGTGTTAACATTCAATTGTACATTCTTGTTCATTCTGTACAACGTAATGGTGTTGTTATAACAGTTGCCAACTGCAGTGGCTGTTCAAGGCACACAAGGTGACGTGTTTGTGACGTCATACCCCATGAGCACAATGAACATTACATCGCTATTTTCAGTAAAGACGACGCCAATTCATTCCAAATAATGCTTCGTCAAAATCCTTCTAACTCCGTGCATTTTTAGCACCACTTGGGTTGTGTAATTTGTCCATCGTCCGGTGTTTGAGAAAATAAAAATCTGAAATCCACTGTTCCGGAAAGAGACTGTGTCTCCATTCTCAGGCAGAAGAGATGGGCTGAGAGTACCTCAGTCTGTCGGAACTGGCTGAGCTGGGGCTTCCTGTACCCGTTTTACCCGATGAAGGAAACAGGATTTGTCTCCGAAATGTTGCTTCTTCTTTTAAACCCTGGACGATAGACAAAGTAGAAAAACTGAATCGCGTCATATATAATATAATATAATATAATATAATATAATATAATATAATATAATATGTAATGGGTTCGAGGGGGCCGCGGTGGCGCAGTTGGTTGAGGCACTGTGCTACAAACCGGCAGGTCGATGGAATTCCCAGTGGAATTTTTCATTGGCATAATCCTGTCGGTCGCACTATGGCCCTGGTGTCGACTCAGCCTCTAACACAAATGAGTACCAGGAATATTTCCTGGGGGGTAAACGCGGCCGGTGCGTAGGGCTGACAACCTTACCACCTTCATGTGCCGACTGTCTAGAAATCTGGGAGCCTCAACCTCCTGGAACCCTGTGGGCCTGTCCAGGCCTGTAATGGGACTGCTTTTTTTTATGTAATGGGTTCGATCCCTTAAAGGCCCGATGCACGTAGGCCTTTTTAAACAGGCCCTTTGTGCCCCCTAAAAAGCAAGTGCTTTCTTAGAGTGTCTGTGAACCAACATAAAGCCACACACACTAATTTATACATAACAAAAAATCAAGTACAGTTTCCTGCCTAATAAACATATTGGCCACGCTCTCCCTTGCTAAATACCTTTATGTTCCCTTTATGGAACCCCTTGAAAGAGAAATTTTCCTTTTCCAGAGCCTTCTGATACATGTCTGTCGGAGTCCTCAGTAAGGGAGCCCTCCCTCCAGGCTCCCGTCTCGGAGCATCTATAAAGAGAGAGGTGCGCCCCATCATATATCATATACCATCGTCACAGCCGTATAGAAATACTGCATACAGCGTCTATGGGATTCATTTAATATTTGTGATTTTCGATATGTTCAAAAATTTAAAGTATTTTTGAAGCATATCTGGAAGCACGAAGGTCAAAATTAATCCAAATATGTAATTTTACATGTTTCTGTGTATCAAAATGCATCTTGGTCTCTCACATTAGGGGAAGAACACAGACGGAGTGTGTTTGAGAACAGAATGTTGAAGTGAATTTTTGGATCCTTAGGGAAGAAGTGACAAGAGGACAGACAGACTTAGTAAAACAGGCCTTCCTCGTTTGTGAGTTCGCAGTACACGGTTTTTCTTATTTGCAGAAGGATTATTGTCGTAATCCTCCTGTAGCAGGCTGTGGGATCCTCATTCATCTGCTGTCGCTTTTGCGAAGGACTTGCATATACATCTGGAAGACGAGACACGTAAAGGGTTTGCAGTCAGTTGTTCTTTTTGTAAAGGGTAAGGCCTAGCCAAGGAAGGCTGGTATTAAAACTTTATCTGATGCAGTTCCTGGACGATATAAAATCCATGGGTCTGTGTGACTGTTGCAAGGATCTTTGTTCTGAAGCACTTAAAAGCTTCCAAGGATTTCCTACGCAGCAGTACGAAGTAAGGAACATCCTTGTGTCAGCACGTCAACTTCTGGGGGAAGAATTCGCAAATTTGGAGAAGGCTTCGTTTATATTAATCCTTAATTTACATATCACACTTTTGTGCTTTGTTTCCTAACCCCATTTTTCTCATAAGTTCTTATCTTACGGGCATCGCAGTTTCAATTTTGTGCAATTCTTCGCGAACAGCGAGGGCTCCTATGCTTTGTACTTTCCATAATATATCTTCAGGATGATCAAATGAGAGAATTTTTCTTGTTTTATTTTAAATAACCTGAACAGTCCATTGCTTTTGTAACTTGTTTTCTTATGAGTAAGAGTAAAACTAATACAGTCGAACTCGGTTATAAAGTCACGAAAGGGACTGAATATTTTGTGTCGTTATAAAAAGAGTGTTGTTCTAACCGAGCAGAATAATGTTACGGTTAACAGTGAGGGATAAATTGGCACCACAGAATATCTGACGCTATAGAAGAGATATCGCATAAACCGATGTCGTTATAACGGGGTTTCACTGTACTCTGTGTGTGTAGTAGTCATGTGCATATTATGGGGTAAAAAGAGCCTGTTTTGCCATGGTTAAAGTGAGACAGTTTCTCTGGATTAGGCAGTTTCTGCGTACCTTTTTCGGTTCACGTTCGGTGATTGATACATCAGGGATCATTAGCAAGTTACTCACGACACCTAACGGAAGCCTCGTTTATTCGTTACTTGCAGTACAATGAGATACAGTTCTCAGCAATGTGAAAATTGTACCTGGAACAGTTTGTTCATAATATATCTCTTGGACATACTTTACTATTAAATTAATCTCTTCTTGGAATATCTAAAGAATTATGTCTCTGCTATAGAAATCACCATATTGAATCGTCATTGTCAATGACACTTTATGCACTTATTGCTTTTTCGTTGCTTGTATAAAGAAGCTGTCTCTAGCCCAGGCTGTGTGGCTTTGATGGTTGGATGATTAGTGAATGGAGAATTAGAGACGATATGGAGTAAAGCTATAGTGGCTTCATTCGAGGTATTTCCTGGCGGGGTAACTGAATAAAACCGTGAAAATTTTAGTCAGAAGCAGAGATCATAAATCGGGATTTAAATGCGAAACAGATACGCTGCCGGCTTAATCGCGAGGGTTGGTATATCCTTTTCAAGAAATAAGCCCCAGTTTTCTGTGTCTATTAGATGTTCTTTGGCCAGTTTTTGTTTTTGTTAGTCCTACAAAATTATTTTTTTCTTGTGGACTGTAATTTTAATCTCTTTGCAATATTATCCTCTTATCTTCTGTCCTTTCAGCGATCGAGGGTTCTCTAACTCCACGTGCAGAATCCTTCCTGAGAAACTAACAGTTCCTTCTCCAGTCAAGAAATTCCCCACATTTTATGGAAACCAGAGATGCATTGCTGCCTTCACAAGCGCCCGCCACCTGTCCCTATCCTGAGCTACATCAATCCAGTACATGCCTCCCCATCACACTTCTTGAAGGTCAATTTTAATATTATCCTCCCATCTACGCCTAGGTTATTCCAAGTTGTCTCTTTCCCTCACGTTTGCCCACCAATACCGTTAAAGGAAGGGATAACACCCGTATTAAGAAAGGATTAGCATGAAAGAAGCTTAGGAATGAGGATTGGAATCGCATCCATAAACTGTACACCATGATACTGGCACACTGACTGTAACAGCTGTTGCTTCTTTTATATTAGGAGGAGTACAAAGTCATTTTTATAATATCTTCGGGTGTTGTCTATTAGACAACAATTTTCTAGCAGTGCCTGGTTTTGCAACATTGTTAGTAACAAATGTCCCCTTCAGACAGGAACTAGGACTATCCACATCTCGTCCCCATTTCCGTGTGATTCACCTTAAGGTTAATCTTCGATTTTCCAACTGGACTTTACGTAAAAGGTTTATATTCAAAATTATAGCTCATTTTACATACTCCCTTGCAGCCAAAACCCATAGAAACCACCTACATGTCACTATCCTAACAACACCAGGTGACTTACGTGAATCACACCGTTCCTCGTTATGTAAGATCCATCCTAGCCATATACCCAGCCCATCATAACTTACATTTCACTATCTCAACAACAACAGGTTATCTGTATAAACCCTCGTTATGAGTTGTCCATCCTAGCTGCGTACCCAGCCCATCGTAATCTGTTGCATTTCACTATCCTAGCTTTACTATGCAACCTGCATAAAACACGCAGTTTCTCGTTATGCCTTCCCCCTTCAGGTTCCACACTAGTCTGTTATCCTAATCACCATCTTCCAAACCTCACATTCCGTAACCTACATCACGTGTTCAAGTCTGTCTTCGCTTTCTCTGAATGACAAGAGCAACTTGCTTTCCAGTAATCCTCGTTGCGTAACGTACCAAATATTCCACACAGGCTACGTCATTCTTTTAAACCCATATCTTCTAATTCAGGAAAGAGTACTAGGTATTAAAACGTCTTTTCAATAAAACGCATGCTCTGTGAGTTTGCTCCAAGTGCACCAGTACAAGCAACATTTGTATGCTTAAACTTTTAACTGCCTGCGTTTGCATGTGCAAACGCAGGCAGTACAACACCCCTATAAATTTATTTTATGTAATCTTTGTAAAATGCTTACCGTTGTGAGTATACTATAAATGTAAACACAGTTAGATGCCGTCCTCACAACTTGTTGATTGGTTCAAAATTTAAAATTGGCTACATGTTTCAACCACCCAGGGGGTCATCATCAGGCCTTATTGCAAATGTAATAGGAAGAAACTTTGCCGTTGAGATCTCACTTGGCATTACATGTCAGAGCACCTATTGTGCATACAAGTTGTATGCACAATAGGTGCTCTGACATGTAATGCCAAATGAGGTTTCAACGGCAAAAGGTTCTTCCTATTACAAATGCACATGTGAGGACGGCATCTGTGTTTACATTCATTTTATATAATTAAGCAACTGGGAAATTTACTGCAAGTTTAAGGCATGCTGCATAATCTGTGTTTTGTATTCCAAAAAAAACCGTTTACTTGATAGTTTTGTCTTTTTCTGTCCAAATAATACGTTTTTCATAAACTATGCGCTAGAAATTAAGTACCCACCTTGGTAGCAGAAAGGTTTACGTCGGTTTGAGATGCCAGTGGAAGGCTTGCTAAGCTAGGAGTACAGCTCCACTAATAGAACCTGAAGCGGGTGTTATTCGGAAATTAGACTCGTCTGCACCGCCTTCTAGAGTCACCTTGTTGAGAGAAGTGAACATCTCATGACATCTTATGGTGGACCTGAGAGACGAAAAGGCGATATCTTTGTCGCGGCGCACCTATGGGTGCCTGGTCCGGACATCCAAATAGTCTCCGGTCTAGTCCCGTACCGGAATTGTAGTACGGCTTGCTACTCATAGCTGAATCTCACACACCCGTGATTGTCATTTCTCTCACCGATCTCATGTTTTGCCCGAAATCACAATTTTTCATGTCCGAGACTGATATATCTTTTGTGTACATTCTGCTTCTCACGCCTGACTGGAAGACGATTCAGCGCCCTCTCGACATATATAAGGCCTGACTCACAAACTACGCCCCACATTGAAGAAAGACCTGAAATGTATTTTACGTGCCTAGAATGGCAACGCCAAATTTCGGAGCATTTAAAATGTAAAATGTAAAAATGAATGCCCGTATGATCTTTCGCCATATTCTTCTTTGCATCCCTCTGCTTGCATATAGCAACTCGCTAACTGCATACCGGATTTTGACGAAATTCGTCATTTAATTTTACCAGAATTTGTAGCCCTGATGTTGACATTTCGAGACCAAACACAATTAGACACACATATACACCCGGTAGGACTCCTCTGAACGAGTGATCAGCCCGTCAGAGAGGCCGCTACCTACACAACACACAACAAACACAAGACACAAACATCCGTGCCCTCAGCGGTATTGGAACCGGCAATGTCAGCAATCAAGCGGCCGCAGACCCACGCCTTAGACGGCGCGGCCACCGGGATCGGCACATTACAACAGTAATAAATGTGTGGAGTAAATGTCGACAGGGAGAACGCAAATACCACAAATCATAATTTCGAGTAGAAATCCTTGGGTTGGAAATGGCCGCCGTATTCAAAAGCTAGCACATGTTGGCATAGTGGGTGCCCACCAGTGTACCTCTTCGCTTTAGCGTGTCCAGAATTTTGTGTCTGTTCAATATAGTGGATGATCAACGAATTCAACGAAAAAAATGGACAAATTCATCTGTTGCTATGGATTCTGCAAATAATCTTTCGTTAATGCAATTTATTGGAAATTTCTAAATATGGTAATAAGACTAATAACAATACTAAACTACTACTACTACTACTACTACTACTACTACTACTACTACTACTACTACTAATAATAATAATAATTTACACGCTGTCATATCGACTGAACCACTGCCGTTCCGTTCATTCTTATTTCGATGAATTGGTGTTCCCGTTTTCGAGAAAATGCACGGTGAAGGTCTGCAGCACCGATCACAGCCTCCTTCAAATACTGTAAACTGTGCCAGTTTCTGATCTGAGTTTATTTTCCTTTTAGCTTCTAAGCGCCACTACATATTCACAATGTTAACCACGACCTCCTTGAAAACTGTAATATCTGCTGAAATATACATGTCAATGCAATTTATTGCTGCCATCTGGCGGTGCTAGGGTAACTGATCTTCGTTTATTTCCCTTAGGGTCTTCTATTACATTATCTGTGAACTAATTATTTGTATGTCTGAGGTGATTTTTTAAAATTTCTCTTGTCGGGTACAAACACAAATATTTATCCGGTTTACATAAGCAAGTCACCAAAATATTTAGCCTACTCTCGATCAGTATCGATTATTATCGATGAATATTGTCGGTTACGATCGATGGCAGCTCTGATGACAGTAGTAACAAAAGAGTAATAAATGTTCGTAGTTCTTCACGTAAAGTGCCTTTTATTTTTGTCGGGTTTTAACCACACATGAATTTTCTAGCAGATTTTAGGAAAACTTCCTAGTACAAAACTTCACGAAATTCTATCCAGTGGGAGCTGAATTCTTACTTACAGACGGACTGACATGACGAAGCTGATAGTCGCTTTTCACAACTCGACAGCTAATAAAAAAGGTACATTAACTGCTGAATTGATTTAGGAGTAAGACATTAGTATGGATCACGTAGTGTTTCAACGTGTCACCGTGAGAGCGTTCTGTGCTTCAGTTCCCATCATGCTCAGTTGATTTACGTAACATGCCAGTCAAGTGACCGTGTGTGAATTGGCACAGACATTTCCTTCCTTTAGGCATGTTCTATTATACAACTTGTTGTAATTTTAAGTTTATGAGTTAAACAGGGCTCAATGTTAATACAAAGGACACAGCGATGGCAATTTGTTAGTTGGTTATAACTTTTGTTGTCAGTCAATGCTAAGTAGCTCGAGTTGTTGCAGTGTCGTTAAATAGCTTATATGTGAATAAAGTACTTTAAAATTCCCAGCTGACGATAAGACTTCTAGTATACACTGTTGTGATTTATTTAGGAACCGTATATGTTTTACTGTACTCAGGACCTATGTGTTTTAATGTTACCGCAATGTAGTTGAAGTTCCTTGCTGTGCTTTAGCAAACTGAGAGGTTATTTAATAGCTTGTTAGTTAATGAGCCGATCCCAGTGGCCGCGCGGTCTAAGGCGTAGGTCTGCGGCCGAGCGCTTGTTGGGATCGTAGGTTCGAATCCCACCGGGAGCATGGATGTTTGTCTCTTGTGAGTGTTTGTGTTGTAAGGTAGAGGTCTCTGCGACGGGCCGATCCCTCGTCTAGAGGAGTACTACCCACTGGTATGTGTCTGAGTGTGATCACCTACCTCTTCTACCTATTGTGGATGGGTAGAAGAGGTAACAACTACGAAACGAAACATTAGTTAATGAATAGAATCCTGATACAAGTTTAGTTACGTCTTGAAAAATGACGTAGTGTCAACACGTAATTAGAAGCATGAGATACACTGAAAATTTTGCAGCCTTCTTGGCATTTTCCGTATTGAAAATTCGTATCTCTATCCGAGCAGGTTACTGCAGTAAATTGCATACGGGAGATGCCAGCTACGAGTATGTGCCTGTCATTGGGTTTTCTGAATGAGATCTTTTGTGGTTTATCCTCAGTTTCTCCAGACATATCCCGGGATCTAACCTCGACAGGGCCACAACCACTTTCTTTCAGTTCTTTACGATTCATGATTCACCTACTGTTTTCCTGTCATTGCTGTATGCCATGATACTGACGGCATCGAAAGATAAGGCACAAAACAATACAGTTCTGCGATATCACTGTTCTAGACAATGGCTGTATATCACTATCTTCATACACTTTTTCCAGAACTTTTTTCATCTTCACCACCAAAAAATAAAAACACTAAAAACACGACGTTTCGGAAGAAGCTTCATATTTCCTTAGGTAGATTTTTACCAGTAGGACCTGAGGAAGGCAGAAGCTTCTTCCGAAACATCGTGTTTTTAGTGTTTTTATTTTTTGGTGGTGAGGATGGAAAAAGTTCTGGCAGAAGTATATAAAAATTGTGAAACACAGTTCTGCTTTTTACTTGTCTCATTTTTACTCATTTTTGCTTTGCAGTTTTAGTTGATAAAATCTAAGAGTACTGTCAGTGGGGTGAATATTACAGGACGCATTAGATAGCTTATGTGACCAGCTTAGGGGTTTAAAGCGCAGTGGTTTCTGTGTGTAAAACAAGGATTCACAATCCGAAGCCTACATTCTGCCCACAGAATGTATTTATGTGTTTCGTGTAAGTCGCACAACAATATGAGATTATTGTCGTCCAGTTATTATCGAGTGGTTTTTGTAATTGAGGCGGAGTGTGTTTACTGCGCTGTACGAACTGACTCTTTTAATATAATTCAGTTTAAATTCAGTCTTAGTGTTATGTATATACGATCTGACATCAGACCACAATTATAGCAAGAATTCATCACATGTCTTTTTGACTCTCGGTTAAATCCTCCAATCTCCCACTTGCTATGAGGGTAGATACAAACAACAGCCGCCTGCCAAAGGCTACCAAGGTCATTGCGCTCGGTGTGGTGATAAGCTATACCTTCTGACTTATATTCTGTACAAATGTTTGTGGTATACGTTATCGGAAGAAAGATCTATAAGACCTTCCTTCCCCCGTAAGGGAGTCCTGCGCCAGAGGTACACAGAGAGAGGTGTGTGTGTGTGTACTTCGATGCAGTGTAACAACCTAGGTAGGGGGCGGTCACTGGCCAACTTCAGGTTGCGATTGCTTAAACGCCGGGGAAGAAGCCCTGACACACAATATATTGAAGGTCTGTAGGCCCCAGAGCCTGCCCGGACTTCCCTACTACAGGACGTCACCCAAATCCTTTCAGTAGGATCTGAAATGCGTCACGGTTGTAGAGGCACAGACTGACTGACAGCAACATCACAAGTATGAGTTTCTGAAATTCTTGAAACTAACTCACGAAAAAGACCTTATTTTACGCACATGTGTGTCTATTTCAAGGACAGGTGTTACTGTGTTTAGGCACACTACTTTACAGTAACAAGACACGCAATGTGCGTATAACATAACATTGAGCCGCGTTTGCGTAACAATTTTTGTCGTGGAAAAGAAATAAGTATTACATGCTCTATGTGTGCGTGTCTGTAGCCTTAGTTACCCAGCGTGCAAAGCGCATGTGCCGTATTATATTGTCATCTGTGGCCTGTCTGGCTCTATAATATTTGTGTACATTATCCTTCAAGGGGCACGATTTTCGGAAAAGAAGTTTTTGAAAATAAAACGTATGTTTTTATTCTCTCAACTTCTGCCTGAAATATTTCTCATTATAAGACGAATTGAGCGAAATATTATCATAAATGTACACAGGTCTTCACGTAAAGTACTCGTTATTCTTGTCAGATTTTAATGAAACTTGGCTTATCTCGACAGACTTCTGAAAAATACTAAAATATCAAATTTCATGAAAATCCGTCCAGTAGGAGCCGAGGTGATCTGTACGGGTGGACAGACAGACACGTCAAAGCTAGTAATCGTGTTTTTCAATATTATGAATGTGCCTAGAAATGTTTGCACTTTTCCCACACAATCTATGTTGCACGTGTGATTTGTTGTCCACGTATCCCTACCTATTGGTGTTTGTCGCGGAGACGAATTATTTCTCTGTGACGTTCAAACTCTATTCTTAAATATTACTTCCAGGAACACTAAGGTCTTCTGGTACGATAACGCCGTGTCGGTTTATGAGTAATTAGGACGTTTCGAGCAATTGTGATACGTAGCATTCAGGGTCAAGGAATTAAATGGTATGTGGAGAATCAAAACAAATAGTGAACTCAATAAATTGATTAAAAACCAAACTATAATTAACTTTGTTAAAGCACAAAGGCTAAGCTGGCTTGGACACATTCACCGAATGCATAGTGACAGGATAATCAAAAAATAAAATGAGTGGAGACCAACATCCACGAGACCACAAGGCAGACCAAAACTCAGATGGGAAAATGACATAAATAATGATCTAAAAGAAATTAAATTAAATGATTGGAGAATTTGCATCCAGGATAGAAACAAATGGAAAAGAATAGTTGAGAAGGCCAGGAATTTCAATATATGAAGTTGTAGCGCCTCATGAAGAAGAAGAAGAAGAAGAAGAAGAAGAAGAAGAAGAAGAAGAAGGAGAAGAAGAAGCATTCAGGGTCAACCGACACAAAAAGCTCTGGACTGCTTGACCCACAAGATAAAGCGCTGTGATCCTTCGTAATTACTTAGCAAGCGACACGTCATAACATCCCAGAAGACTTAAATGTTCAGCAACATCTCTGTGAGGACATAAAAGCTTGAATACTGCTAACACGCGGTTTTCAAATTTCGAAAAGTTAACACAGAATCTTCAAGCAATATTTAATGAAGTTTTAATACAAGCAAGTGTGCAATACTTGTGACAGGTGCGCAAGTGTTTCCCCGCTGCACCGCAAAGACTCTCTTTTCCCATAACCTCCAACGGTTTTTGTAGTGCCATACGCCACTAATGCATCAAATAGACAAGGGCTACATAAGCTAGAAGTATGCGGGCAAGAAATATGGCTTATAATGGGACCCATTACGTTTGTGGGCGGACCGGGCATATTATAGGGTGATTAGAAAGTCATGATCGATGGTTGTCCTCTATTGATATCATATAATTGTATGTATATAGAATTATAAACCTGTTTATAAAAGCTCAATTAAATTAGATTGCATGATCTATTGACTTAAACCTGTATAAGGATGGAATCCGAAACACTGATTAATGCATGTCAAATAGCAACATTCCATGTGTCATTTAATAATCTAGAGCGAACAGTTAAATGCTCTTCTGATAAGGCATAAGATGACAAGTATGTAAATTACATTTCTGATGTTCCCTACTGAGGAAATAACAATTTTTCGAAATTCACAACGAAAACAACAGCAACTGGGACGCGTAAGGTTTAGTTCTCACTGCGTAGATAATATGTCGTCCTGACTGTGGTTTAGTACCTGGCTGAATGGGCAGTGTCGTGTTGATAGTTGGTAGTGGCTCATCTGACCAAGAAATTTTCAGCCGTAGAGGTGAGAGGTACAGTATGTTCTCTTTCCGCCGGCTTTCGGAGGTCAGTTATTCAGACTTTCGCTTGACTTAATTAATTAGCGAGTACAAGCCTGTGAATACCTACATACCTAGCCAACCAACCAACCAGCCAACCAACCAACCAACCAACCAACCAACTGACCGACTGGCCAACCGACTAACTCCACGGACAGGAGTCCTTCGTGAGAAGCTAACAGGTCTTCAGCTAGTCAAATTCCCTGAATTTTATGGAACCCGAAGGTTCATTAACGCAATCACAAGCGCCGGCCACCTTTACCTATCCTGAGACGAATCAGTCCAGTTCACGCCTTGCCATCCACTTTTTGAAGATGCATTTTAGTAGTATCCTCCCATCTACACCTAGGTCTTCCAAGTGGCCTCTTTCTCTCAAGTCTCCGCATCAAATTCCTGTCTGCACCTCTCCTGTCTCCGATACGTGCCAGATACCCCGCCCATCTTTTCTTCTTTATTTGATCACCCGAATAATATTTTGTGAGGATTAGAGATCATAGAGCTCCACATTATGTAGTATTCTGCACTCCCCTGTTTCCTCGTCCCCCTTAGGCCCAAATATTTTCCTCAGCCTATGTTCCTCCCTCAATCTGACGGACCAAACCTCACACCCGTAGAAAACAACAGGCAAAATTGCAGTTCTTTGTGTATTGATCTTTATCTTCATCTTTTTTAATATCAAACTGGAAGACGAAAGATTCTGCAACGAATGATAGGAACAATTCCCTGACTTCAGTCACCTCTTAATTTCTTCCTGAATGGAATTTATATTTTTCAGGGTTGTTACCAAATATTTGAACTCTTCTACTCCTTCAAAGGGTTTTCTGCCTCTCTGTATGTTGCGATTTTGCCCTGCATTCTGATCTTGAAACATGATCATGTACTTACCTTTCTCAGAATTTACTTCTAGACCAGTCTCCTTACTAGCAACTACTAAATCTTCTGTGTTTTTCTTTATACTGTGTATGCTTCCGCCCAATATATTAACATCATCAGCATAAACCAGAAGCTGATGTGTGCCATTCAATTTCAAGCCCTCCTGGTTTGCCTGAACCCTCCTAATGGCATATTCTGAAGCAAAGTTGAAAAGCAATGGCGAAAAAGCATCTCCTTGTTTCAAGCCATTCTTAATAGGAAACGTGTCAGACAGACGTTTGCCTACTCGGACTCTGCTATAGGTTTCATTAGACACATTTTTATTAACCTTATTAGTTTCATGGGGATACCGAGCTCAATGAGACTATTACAGAAGATCTCCCTCCTCAATGAATCATAGGCTTTTCCGAAGTCTATACAAGCCTGTAAGATTTATCAATAAATTGTCTGATTCTTATTTATTCAAATGCTGCTCTTTATGCGTACGTTAATTTTTTTATGTGGCATAAAACTTAACGAATTCCAGAGTAATATATTTACTGTCTTAGACGAAACAAAACTTATAATTTTTATTTTGTCTAATGTGACACAAATTAATTTTCTGTTCTACACTGCTGTGTGATGTGGCGGGTACTTACCGTTATATTGAGGGCACATCTGTTCTTTTCTCAATATTTAATTATGCTATGAAAATGGAAGTAACAGTCTTCTCGGAATCGTCAGTAAGCACGTAGAAAAATGCATTTCGCAATGTTTTAGCACACCACAATTCAAGTTTTGCCGTCGTGAAACGGCACTTTGTCTCAAATTGTGGCACATAATGGTTGGAGGGAAGGGGTTTAAGAGTGGTCATCGTCATAGGATATTAGAATCTGAATATAATTGTGTTAGTTTATGTGTTATATAACGCGTATTACAGGTAACACAAAATTCTGTTTATGCCAAACTGTAAAAGGGGCTGGCAAATATTTCCGTCATCAATAAAAAGGGAGGTCTAAAGTGACAAATAAATTTGAAGTTTGGACTATATGTAACAATAACTACGGTCCCAGTGAAACAGTAAGAGACTGTGTTAAAACGACGTAAATTATTTCGGGGGCACGCGGTGGCGCAGTTGGTTGAGGCACTGCGATGCAAGCCGGAAGGTCGCGGGTTCGATTGCCGATGGTGTCATTGTAATTTGTCATTGACATAACCGTTTCGGTCGCACTATGGCGTGGAGTAAAGGCGGCCGGTGCATAGGACTGACAACCTTACCACCTTCATGTTCCGATTGTCTAGAAATCCTGGGAGCCTCAATCTCATGGAAACTTCAGGGCCTGTCCAGGGCTGTCATGGGACTGCTTTACGTAAAATGTCCACTTGACGTTAAGGTACATGACGATGATAGAAATCTTGCGGCATGTCTGCACGGATGGCGCTCAAAGTGTCTTTAAGACTGAACTACGACAATACAGTGGAGTGGCACAAACACCAAACACAAAACACAGACATGTTCCCCTTTGAATAAAGATTACAAACATTGATATAGATGGTTGTCTGCAATGGAAGATAAAATATTGTTTAGATTTTTAAAAGAGTGTTTCTTAATTGATTTATATTTTAAACATTTTTAGTAATTTTAATTAACAATTCGTTCATTTCGTAATCTGTTTTATGACAGATCCATAGCCTCTTCCACAGATCGCGATCTAGTGCTTCCTCTTTCTATTTCCAGTGCCCTGCCTTCTTGTTAAGGCCACTTAGTAGCTGCTTACGTCTTCTTCTTCCTCGTATCCCTAACACTCTTATCGTTGCTCCTATCTTATCCTCCAATAACGTGTTTTATAAGGCAGTTCCTTCGCAAGATGTGACCAATCCAGTTAGTCTGCCTTCATTTTATTATATGTATGAAATTCCTCTCCTCCCTGACTCTATGTAACACTTCTTAATTTCTCGCACGATCGGTCCAACTGATCTTCTCCATCCTTATCCAGCACCACATTTTAAATTTTCCAGGTGTGTCTGTCTGCTTTCCGAAGTGTCCATTTTTCAGCACCATACAATAGCAGTATTGTATTTTAACTCTAGATACTCACATCTATGACAGAACTTACTGTATTCATACGTCTTTTTATATACGTCCCTGATGATGACCTTGAAGAAGTCGAAACATATATGAAGAATACAAGTGACGAATGATTATTATTGATTCGCAATTTCTTTGATAGTATGCTGTGCAATACAACAGTCTTATTCTTGACGTGGGAATTTGGACATTTCGATAGGAGAAAATCGGCCCACCACAATGTGTATAGACAGGTGCCGCGTCCTGGTCATTGTCTGACAAAGGATCATGTGGCTATTGAGTGCCATCAAGTGCAAGGTGCCTCGGTGACATTCTCCCTTTTGAGAGAGGAGGAGGAGGAGGAGGAGGACCTGCACACCTGCACCCACTGGTTTGCAAGTTGAAACCTACTGTCCTGTGTATGGGTCCCTTCATCTTATCAGCACAAAGAGCTCGACCATGTGATACATCTGCATATAAAACCACTTCCTTGGCAGTTGCATCGGCGCTTTCAGCGTTGGTCAAGCCATGTGGCCAGGTACCCGAGAACATACAACCGGTTTTCATGTTGTAAGGTGCTGTGACGCTGCAGACCATATGATGGGGCGGAGATTGGCGGAGACTGCTGTGTAATGAGGCTACAGCTACATCAGCGGCCTTTCCTTTTGCTGTCCTTGTATTATACTGAAAATTACTTCTGAAATGCTAATTACAGAGAACAACCCACTCCACTCGTGTACATGGTAATATTTGCTAGGCGTTCACACAAAAAAGGTTGTTGGTAAATTGAAACACGTGGAGTTTTAGGCAGCGTAAGCTGTAAAATACTCACTATTTTAGGGCATTAATATTTATGAACAGTATTTCTGCTTCATGGTGTAACAAGAGGTCAGTGTGTTAACGTGTCATGTTCGCTGTTCGTGTGTGATAGTATTCACTTAACACGACTGGGGCAGACCAAAATCTCCACCCACCGCACAGCAAGGCGTGAGCGGTTGTTTTTGAAACGAAGTTACCTATCTCGTAACGAGCGAAATTCATATAACACAACGATGCATGCAGCATTCACTCGTTTGGTCTCTTTGTCTTATATTATCAATCAATTAATGTAATGCCCTTAAAAATTGAACGTAAAATTATTTTATTCATATTGTCACACCGTTCTCATCTCCTGTCCTTATTTTGTTCCTTTCGTATCCTTACCTTCTTCCATATTTTCACCCATATTCCCTTCCTAACACTCACTTTGACCGTCCTGCCTCTATTATTCCTCTCGCTTTGGCTCCCTCCTTCCTTTACATTAAAAATCTTTAGCCGAATGACCTTCACAACGCACTTTACAGGAGAACAGTAGGAATATCTGTTGAGCTAGTATCGTGTTGTTTCAAACCATATTTAGAGTGCCTCTTTCTTTGGGGGCGCAAATAAACGTAGGGGCATATACAGCATTCTATATATGAACAAAAGTTGGGATTATAGAAGGTGTGAAAGCAGTTACATGCTTTATTGAATTATGTGTCAAACCACTCCAAAGAATAAAGACTTCTGTCAGAGGATAGTTCTAATTGTACTGTCCGTAAGCACAGCAAGTATATATGAATCTGGCGTTTTATAACGTGTATAAATGGCAGTTCGTGTTTTCATCTTGTCATCTTCGGTCCGTAATTATCTGTCAAAGAAATGTCTGATTTCCATGAAACTTGCTAAGAATATCACGTGACTAGAGGCGTCATCAAATTGAACCTCTTAACACAAAAAGTATAAAACGTGGCTGTGTAAAGTTTTGAGGTTATATTAATACTCTACAAAGATTCCGTTAATGTAATGTGTTTATAGGACATACAAAAATATGGCACAGACGTGAATTATATATACATATATATGCAGAGTCTGTTAACAATAAATAATTGGATATTTAAGCTAGAATTCTAAAATTCCGCACAGGAATAATCATAATTGCGCCAAAACTTATACGTGTGCACTACTTACGTATAATATGCCTGTTATACGCGTGCACTGCTTACCTATAACATGCCTGTTGCCTGTTCTGAAGCCAATCTTTTGAATCACACTATGACGTTTATCACGTAGACGAAAATGTGGGAATGATTAGTGACTCACGTGATTTATGTGGGGCCTGATTAGTCCACACGCCGCCTCATAGAAAAGGAGAGCAAAATACGCATTTCTTGAGCACGCGCACTTTGTATTTCGCTTGTTCTCGAAATAGGTCTGTCTAGGATACCATATGATTTCTAACGAAAGCTATCCTGAGGCTGCATTATTTTTTTCCACCCACAGATCACCTATAATGATCCTTCGGAGAAAAACTGTATATAATACATAGCTATTATAATTAGAAGGAATTGGTCACAGAAACTTGTAGTTACGGAGGATGGTGCATGCCTGACTAAGTAATCTATATGCCTAGGGGCACAATAATAACCACTTTTGACTTTCGTTACCTGTGTTGTACCCTTTATGTAAAAGAAGTGTGGGATTTCATTGCGTTATCGAATTTGTTATGGCGATAACATACCAGTTGCTATCGAAGTGCCCTCTGGATCATTATGTGTGTGCTTAAACTACCAATGTGTAACTTCACTCTATGTGGGGTAGATACGTAATTAGGTCTAGGAATATAGTTTTGAGATCCGTGTTGACCTCGATTATTCAAACGTTAAATTTTATGTGACTCTAGGATCTTTATTTTAGTTGTGAGAAGACATCAGCGCGGATAGGACCTCGGAATGTGAAGCGCTGTATTATAAAGCAAACAGTGAATGAAGAACTGCAACGGGCGTGGAAGGAATTTATCTGGGCCTCATTTGAGGTACTGTATTGGCCCAATTTGAGGTCCTTCCTGCCGGGGCGAGAGATATGTCTCTTTTTCAGATCGTTAGACCAGCTATTTATTTGACCATTAAATTTAAATTTAAATATAAATTTAATTTTTAATTATTTAAGTATTTACCATATAGCTGAGCTTCTTCATGTGTTCAAAAGGTTTATTAGCTCTTTTTACATTGTAATTAGTTGTGTATTGTGTTGACGAGACGTAATAGACACTTAAATAATTTCAGCATTTACTTACACGAAATTCACAAAATAATATTGGAACATTCGGTTTCGAACTGAAATATGCATCCCTGTTACACTGAACATTCCGTTAATGCTGTTGCCTTAGATTATCGCTCTTGGTTTTGGATATTGTATGCAATACGTAGATACACTCTGTGAGTAAAATGCATTCTTCCTTGCTGTTAAATATAGCGATAGACATTTGCGCTCTTCTGGAATGTTACGCATCGTAGAGTGGTAATTATATACCAGCGTTTCGGAACAACCTATTGATCCCATTTTCAATGGTCGAGAAGTCCAAGAAGAAAGACTTTTTCTTTGATTTCTTGACCCTTGAAGATAGGAAAGATAGTTTGTCCCGAAACGCCGGTACAGAATTACAACTCTTTGCTGAGTAATATCTCAGAAAAGCGCGGATATCATATAGCCTACATCGCGTCGGAAGCCTGAAATCACGCAAGATAGTGGTACGTATATTTACTGCTGTCCTGTAGAGAGTTAATTCTGCTCAGTCTCTTATTCAGTCAGTCACTGATTTCCATTCATTCACTGCCCTGATCGTGCTGTAGAACTAACATTGTGTACAGATACTATGAGAAGCCAGTGGAAGTGCCTGTGTGTGTGTGTGTGTGTGTGTGTGTGTGTGTAATGTGTATGTATGTGTGTGTGTGTGTGTGTGTGTGTGTGTGTGTGTAAGTGTGTATGTGTGTGTGTGTGTGTGTGTGTGTGTGTGTGCGCGCGCTCGCGCGCGCGCAAGTATTGTAGCTTATTACGAGAATATGACATTCCAAATTAAATTTTATTTTAAAGGAGATCCTTTGGAGATTAGACTTTTCCAGCGTCCTACTTTAAATATATTCCTGCCTTATGAAATGTAAATACAGCCACTCATATCAGCCACTCCCATCTCCTCATTACAGTTTGCTACTTGGCATACGCAGTTACATCGGACGGTATGTCTTGTTGAGAATTAAATGATCTCTTCAGGTTGGCTTATGGAGACGCTTGATGATTAAGAAATGACGGTAGGCTCTTGGTGCCAGTTTAACTGTACTTTAAGGTAAATACACAAATATATAGTAGCCCTATAAGCATCGTTATGGCGTCTTCGTTAGAATGAAAGATGTTTGGAAATGAACAGTTCTATTAAATTTTCCAGTAATACTGAAAGCACGATTCAGTTCATTTACAAACCTCGTTGATGGAAACATCGTATCTTCCAGTTTAAAGCAATTTATGTGCCTTTGCCTTAGTATGAGAAATTTTAAATAGATATTATACCCTTTTTAGAGAATACTTGTGGATGGGTTTCGTAGCAAGTGCTCTTCAAATTTAAAATTATTGAATCAGGGGATGTAATTTGGGTGGGTAAGCAAAACGTGTGGGGAAAGCGACAAGGTATAGGCCGTTTTGTATCGGAGCTCGTAGAAAAGCAGATCACTTGAGGGGGCCTGTTAGATGGAGTTACCATCAGTTACAGGATGGAGATTAGAGTGATAGTGGATCTCAAGATGAAAGTTCGATTAAGAACAGCTTCTTCTGACAAGCCCAGATGTGTACGTGCATTACAACTTTTTGCCTTAAGACAGAAAAAAGATTTAGTTTCAGAAACGCTATGTTCAATTTTTGCATATTTTACACATGGACTATCAAAAATGTTTCAACATCCGAGTGGCTCGAAATATGAAATATAATCGCCTTCAGTATATAGAACTGAATTATAGTAATCAGCGAATTACATGATGTAATAACTTGTCCATGTAAATTACCTTACTCTGCACGGAACAGCCTGCGTTTCGGTGTTGTTATTCAAAATAACTGGGTCTAACGAACCAGTCGTTATATTAACACCAAAATCCCCCTTTGGGCTGGACCCCTTCTGTTTGCTGTCACAACCTCGTAACATATTTATGGATTAACCCATTCACATGTGTTTCTATATTCGTGATCAGGATATATATTATGTGAATCTTACTGTCGACCCCCTAAGTTACCATCTGCCAAGAAAAATTGTCCAAAGCTGTTGTACATGGAGTTATGCGATGTGGGTTTTAAGTAATAGAACTAATTAAAAAACGTATTTCTAATGGAAATAGTTTATCCACTTTCTGTCCCCATCACATTAATTTCCATGTGAAGCAACACACCACGCCACACGAGCCTGCCAGATCTCGAAGTGACCTCTGATGTCATTTTGGGAGACGGCTTTGCGCGACTGCCTTTTTCTTTCCTTATGAATTTCTTCAGTGAACTGAAACTGGCTTTCCTTGAGTGAAAATTCTTGGAAAAGAAAGAAGTTGAGCTTATTAGGAGGCTGGAATTTGTTTATCATCTAAAAATCTTGAAACGAAATAGTTTGGTGCGCTAGTGGGTTGTCTTGGTGCAAAAGACGACTCCGACTTCAGAAACCTCCTTCCTCTTTTCTAATAGTCTATTGCATCTTTCTTCAAATTTTAATGTAGAACTGATGGTTCACCATCTGATATGTTTGTACATATTCAGACATTATGATTGTCGTGACGTAAAAAACCATGATCATGGTTTCAATTTTTAATTCCAATATTGGTTTTTTTCGTGGTCTTTGAGATGCAGAAGTTTTCCATCGTAATTTTGAAGTTATCTTTCTGGTTCGTCCTGAAGAAGTTATCGTTTAGTCACAGATGACCACGTAACTAGATAACGCATTTTCTGCAACTTTCCCCGTCCTCTCCCCCTAAACCTTTCAGAACAAACTTGCTTTCATGACAAACCTCTGATCTTGAATTAAGATTTCGGAATTGTGCATATATTTTTCCTTCAGTACGGTGTGGGTGAATGAGCAAACCGACTCTCTAACGAACCGGATGACAAGTTTTCAATTTCCGCCACCGCTTCAAGCCTGGCCTTATCCATATTTTGTCTCAATGGTAAAGCGCTCGGAGGTCCTAGCTGGTTACTGCGTTGCATCCAGTACCGTGTGACTGTGCCTCACGGGGAGGTCCTGTGGCTGTTTGCTGCATTCTATTGGAGTATCCACAGACTGACACTGGACTGGGATTGTGTTAGAAATTAGAGTTTACTGAAGAGTTACTTAAGTTCATATCTTTGTAACTTTCCCATTTACTCCGTTTGGTTTTGGACTTATCTAGTCTTAAGAAGCAAATATAGGAATGACAGTTTAAATAATATATGACCGCCCTCTTCGTGGTTATCTCTTCATTACATTAAAGTTCATGCAAAATCTACAGTGATGTAAAGATAAAGGTATATTTGTGTCTGTGCTCACAATGAATGAATATGTGGGAGAGTAGGTACTCCACTCATTCTTAACCTCTGTACAAGCTGGAGGTGAGTGATTAGCTACACTCTATCGCCAGGGAAAAGATTTGCCCTTCGCGAGATTCGAACCATAGTTTATCGGCTGTCAAATCCTAAGTATGGTCACTATTCTGACTGCATTGTCATAGTTCACTGTATTACAGGTATACAATATCTGTATTATAAAGGTGATAGCTGTTGCTGTGCTCCTGGGGCAAAGCCGTACGGAGAGTGAAGTGTCACTGACCTCCAACTGCTTAATTTGCAAGAATGCATAGACTGGTGACAGGTCGGCGGCAAATTATACTAACCACCTAGCGTAACATGTATCTTATACAGAGTGTTTTAATTGTTTATGTCTTTAAGGTCCTATGTGCTGTGCCACAAGTGTTTGTAAAAGGCCTTTAAGTGTCCGCGTTGCTAATTACATCGTTAAATGATAGACCGTCATTTACTGAGAAATGTCAACGTTGTAACAAAAAGTAAACAAAAATTATCAGTATTTCAAGGGCGTCTGTGTTAAGATATTTAAATAGCTTTTCTGCTAGTTCATTAAAAGTACACAAACATCTAAGTTAAAAGCACTTTTGTGCTTGTTCTTGTTTATGAAATAGAATTTTTTTAAAATTATTTTCACATGAAAGGTCCGCAAATCAATAACCTGGCCACAATAGAACCCACAGCCATTCGCCTTGTTTATCGGACCATAAAATTTAATTGACGGTTGAGCAACCATCTTTTATAAGAGTGACAACTGAAGAATACTGAAAATCGTTTAAAGTCTGCGAGTCAAATAATAGACTTGAAGTTTGTAATTTGTTTTATAAATGTCCATATTTGGTTTTCGGTTAGTTCTAATAAAAATTAAAAATAATAACAACAAAATCAAGGTTGACATTCAGGATGTGCCCCTTCTGAATATCGAACATTATGCCCGCTGTTCTGACTCAGATGTCTCATGGCTTTCCTCAGACCTTCCAGGCGGGAGTCCGAATAGTAACTTAGGGTGTGACCGCCTCGTTCTAGGTCGTATCCGTTTCGTCATTCGTCATCCTACCGCTGACACTATATAGGCTTAGATATCGACAGTCACCATAAAAAGGGTATACTACTGACTCTATTGATGATGATCATAGTAATGATAATAGTGGCCTACGATGCTTTGAGAAGTATTTTTCCGGTATCTAAGAGTCCTTTATTTCACGAAAAAAGAGCCAAATATTGCAACAAAACCGCTCATTTAATGTTAAGGATCAAAATAAGTCATTCTTTCTGAATAGTGTGAACGTCTCCCCCTCAGTTACAGTAATACTGTCACTGTATATTCGGTGGATTTGGGCGTCGGTGCACAGATCTCTCCGACAGCTACCCCACGACGCAATAACTATAATATTATTAATATTCAACATCATTATTAATATTATAATATTAATTATTTTGCAGACAAAACAGCCATAAAGTTAATTACAGAGATAGTAGAGGGACATAAAATAAAGTACATTAAATAGCAACCCACACAAAAACACATACAGAAGGAAGTACGAGCCAGTGTCCTCAGGTAACAAGCATGAATATCACTGCCTGTATGTAAAGTAACATGTGAGTAAAAGTGCAATTGGTTTGTTTCTGAATATATCGATATCTCGACAGACAGCACGAAAAGTAACAACAGTGAAGTACAGTACAATGTATTAAACAAATAAGTGTTAATAAAAATAAGATAAAATTGATAATAAAATTGACATATAAAGTTAAAAATATTATAAGATGATTTGAAGTATAACAACAGTAATAATAATAATAATAATAATAATAATAATAATAATGTCTCTTCTTTAATGTTTACTTGTAGTTTTTATATGCTTAGCTGTAATGTGACTTATTGATGTTTAGTAATTGAGCTAACAGGCAATACTGAAGGGAGGGAGGGATGTCAAACTCCACTGCTTCACCCTTACGTACAGCTGTTAACACTTTGTGCTTAAGCTTTGGTCAATTTCTGCACAGCACCAAGTTGGGATCGTAAGGTACAGATGATACATGCCAACAAAGTTACAAAAATATGAATTTTGTATCATTCCTATCTCTCTGTACTGGCATTACGGCTGATGCATGGGATTACTACGTGGTTTCTGAAAAGGGCGAAACATTTATAGCTACCAGGTTCTGAGGAATATTAAAATCGATCAGGGAGAGAAAACACCGCATTCTACAGTCGATATAACGTTTCGTCTTTAATGTTCTGCACTCTGTGTTAATCAGCCATGACAATGGGCGAACGAACATTTTCGAAAATCTCAGTTTGCCTACAGGGTAAACGCTTGCGCTATATTTACAATCTATTGACTTATATAATTTCGTTTTCGGATACCCAAATTTCGGCAGGAAGATAGGTATGTTACTCAGTTTTAACAGTTCCCCATAGATGGCTCGTTAGTTGATCCGTAGGTGGTGGTGGCGATGGTGGTGGTGGTGGTGGTGGTGGTGGTGGTGGTGGTGGTAGTGGTCGATATAACGTTTCGTCTTTAATGTTCTGCACTCTGTGTTAATCAGCCATGACAATGGGCGAACGAACATTTTCGAAAATCTCAGTTTGCCTACAGGGTAAACGCTTGCGCTATATTTACAATCTATTGACTTATATAATTTCGTTTTCGGATACCCAAATTTCGGCAGGAAGATAGGTATGTTACTCAGTTTTAACAGTTCCCCATAGATGGCTCGTTAGTTGATCCGTAGGTGGTGGTGGCGATGGTGGTGGTGGTGGTGGT